>JAVYIG010011143.1:0-63088 GCA_035222895.1 Strongylocentrotus droebachiensis
ATAATAGGAACACTAGACAAGATTAGTTTCGCATTGTTACGATTAGAATTTTATAAAAAGAATCATGGGTATTAAATAAATAACTTGATACTTTATCGTCTTTATTAACAATTGATTTTCACATCTATCCCGATTTTGACTCTCGTAGACTTAATTTCCCCATCAATCTATTCTCTCGCTCTTTCCCTCCCTCCATCTTCCAAGTGTACCCCTTCCTCTCCCTCTCTCTTGTCTCCATCTTTCCTCATGTTTGTTTATCAACACCCAAGAATTGCGCGCAGGGCCTTTGTTCAAACAAAGTTCAAGGGTTCAAATGGGCGGCATTTTGTCTCCTCGCATTCAAATCTCAAAATAGAACTCCAGTTCAGAATTGCGCAATATACCTCTCAGCCAAACATAAACAAAAGGTTTAGATTTTAATGGGTCAAGATTTACGTGCCGATACGTCTTTTTTACACCGAGGTCGTGGACAGAATTGAGGTTAGATTTATCATGGAATGTGTTGATAAAACCCAAGCAATTTATATTTTGCATACTTAGATCTATAGCTTGAAATTAAATTGTTAGCAAACAAACTTCACTATTGTAAAACCCATCGATCTATAGCTTGTAATAAAAACTAATCAGGAATAATCTCAATCACATTGCTCTGCAATTCCAACGCTCTAGCTCGCTCACCTCCATTTGGCTTGCGCCTATACCATGCGCGGAGATAGCCAACGTGGCTAGCTAGGCTGAGAGTACGTAGCGGCCGCGCTGTGTCTTCAGCTAGCGCATCCTTTTATGATTGCTGTGCATGTGCGCACTGAAATTCGTCCTCCTGCGTCGCGATGATTTCAACTAATAATTAAATTTGGAGACTGCAGTCAGGGCAAAGTGCGCGTACCAAATCGTCCTCTTGCGTCGCGACGATTTCAATTTGATAATTAAATTTGGAGGACTGCAGTCAGGCAAAGTGCGCGTACCAAATCGGCGCCGATCGTTCCATGCAGGATCCCTGCATCGGAACGACAGCAATAATAAATATCTCATGCCTAAGTCAGGAGTAGCTAAAGTACAGAGCCTATATTGTGCACTATGTTGTGCAATGGCATAGTCCTCCGAGTTCAGACACTGCTATGTACTATGACATACTGTACAAGGGTCTCCGCCTGCAAACTAGTGTGCTGTGTGCACTGTGGTTGTAACAGAAAGGGGTTTCCCCCTTTTCTCTCTTTTATTTCTTCTGATCTGTGTCTGATCTCTCTACTCTCTTCCCCCTCCCTCTCTCTCTCTCTCTCTCCTCTTTTCTCTTTCTCTCTCTTTCTCTCTCTTTCTCTTATGTAACCCTTTTGATTTAATTGTTATGATTAGAATTATAATCCAATAGACTGACTTTTTAGAAATCCACATCAATTATCAGAGAGGGCAAATGTTTCTAGGTTAACATTTAGTCGTACCTCGGAAGTCCCTTTTTAATCCATGAAAGGCCAAGTTGAATATTGATCTTTTGTCATCTTGTTGATTAAGACTGAGATGTAAATTTGATCCATTAATTCTGAAGTAGTCAGAATGTATCTATAATGATCCACATATAAGCTTTAGCCACCATTGATCTCTATCCTCAAAGCTTATATTCCATTTTCTACCTCCAACCCATCCTCTAGATTTGATTGGTGAAGATTTTTTTCTTCTTTTTATTTCTTTTAATTTTTAAAACTGACAAATTCTTTTACCCTGTTACAAAATGTTATCATATTTCTCCCCCTTCTCCTCTCTCTCTCTCTTTTAGCCTATCTCTTTTAGCCAATCTCTTTCCCTTCCATTTTTATATCGTCTAATGTATCCTCTCTGTCTCTCTCTCTCTCACTCTCCCTCCCTCCCTTGGACTCTTCCTCTCTCTTCCTCCCTTCTCTCTCTTTCCTGCCAGTCACTTTAATATATCTTCATTCCCTTTCATTCTCCCTTAACTGTTTCTCTCATACCCTAACTGTCACTCTGTGTTTATGTCCACATTATGCATCTTATCTCTTTCTTACTTCTCCTTCTCTCTCTCTCTCTCTCTGACATTCACTTTATACGTGTCTCTATTTTTCCAACCATCTTGCTCATGCCTTTTGCATTTACATGTAGGCCTATATATTGTCCAAATTACATGTAATGTACATACATATGTACATGTATGTACATGTGTATATTTTCTCTAGCTCTCTCTCTATCTCTCCCTCTCTTTCTTTCTCTCTCCCTCTCTTTCTTTCTCCTTGACTTTATGTTTTCATTCCTTCTTATTCTCTCAACCATATGGGCCCTCGCAGACACTTGTCCATTCATTGTCCAGTATCTCTCCCTCACTGATGACCTTAATATACACACATATCAAACCCTTCGGTACATTGATCAGACGTCACACAATGGCGTCCGTCCAGACGAGCCTACGTCTGCGAGAGAGAGAAGTAGGTCACTTGCAGCGGGTTCACGTTGTCACTCTCTGCCTGGCGGGTTCAAATCGATGCCCTGCCTTCTCGTCGCATTCTTCGCATCAGACCCCATTGGGACCGATCGACAAGCATGCATATATCTGCATGGGGGGACTGCATAGCTAGAAAGGTGATAGGTGTACACTGCCCTCATACTTGCTGCAGGGTTGCACAGGGGTGTGTGTGGGGGGGGGGGCTATTGAAGCCTCGTTTAAATGAATTTTCTACTTAAAAAAAAGAAGATTATTTATATTTTTCTGTCGCTCTATAATTTTGGGTATTCTGAGGAGGCTAGGAACAGTGTTTGGTATATGTGTGGAAGTGTGGTCAGGTGGTGTGTGTGTCGCATGGTGGAGGGGGGGGGGGGTAGAATAATAGAACACCACTTACATGTAAGTTAATTTCATGTTCATTTGTAAATACTGGTAGTTTTTTTGTTGTAATGTCGTTGACACTGAGAAATATGACATGTACAGTGAAACCTGTATATAAAGATAGGGGAACTTCTTTAAAGGCAGATTGGTTTTTGTTTATAAGGTACCTGTAGTACATCTTTCAACCAGAAAAACCTTTAAAAAAACACCTTTTAAAACTTGATTGCTCATGCGTTATGGCGTAGCTTCAGCTCATTGTCCTGAAAGAAGAAAGGGTTAGAGAAAGAGAGGTCAAAGTGCTATGAAAGATAAGTTTATAAAGACATGCTATATGTTTGCTCATAATCTGAAGTTATTTGCTTGTTCGGTTACAGTCCAAAAGTCAAAAGTTTGCGAATAAAGGCCCATGCAAACATGTAAATGCACCAAATGTTTGTATTAAAATGTATCTTGCTTCCACTAATACATTAATATGCCCCTTTTGCCCAATCCAGGGCCTCCTTTTATCAGCAATTGTGATTGATTCAAATTAATGACTAATTTGATGTTTATTGCTATACAAATAATATATGTTTGCGAGTGCATTAGTGAATATGCACTGCATGCAGGTTAAGTACGTCACAGTAGGATAATGAACAATACTTGTTGAGTTCATTGTCCGTCTCATTGTGACTTACAGTGCATATCACTAATGAAGATCATGTTTGATTAGTTTTATGAAATGGGTCCAAAATATGAGTATAAAGTCGAAAAATTGATGGTATTTTCACCAAATGCACTCCCTGTGCATATGGTAAAAATTAATGCACAAGTGATCCATTTCGACGCTTCTCATTGGCTACATTCTTGAACCTATTTTTATAAAGATCGCGGTTTAATAGAAGTTTGTTAGGTTTTGTCTGTTTTTGTCTGTTTTGTCCCTTTTTTCTATGCGCTGTACAGAGATGCCAACTGTTCCGTTTTTGCCGTATTTGTTCCGTTTTTTCGCTATGAATACGGCAGTACGTTTTTTGTATGTTTTGTTACAATTTTTTAATTTTAATTTTTTAATATTTTTAGTGACGTTTTTCTTAATTTATGATCATGGGCTTTGTGTCGTAAGTGTATTATGCACCTACGGCTTCAAACGATGCACGCAGGATGGTGATACGGGCCCCAAACTGCGCTCATTGCGAACAACCCACGTGTAATGTATGCATGTCGCGCTCTGATCAGGGTATGTATACGTGGTACTGCCAGGTTTTTTAAGCTGCTCGATTGGGCGATATGTTAAGGTGAGAGATTATTTCAAAAATACTGTTTTTTGCTCTTAAGAATACTTTTTGTTGTTGAAGAAGGTTGGCATCTCTGGCTGTAGTATCTCTCTATGGGGTCTACCATGATAATGTTATACGTGCGTAATCCTTACGATGCCTACAGTAAGATTTTGCATAGAAAAACAGCGCATGTTTCATATTGTTCAGAACAATGTCAAAATAAGAGCTATATTGCAACATCTTCCAGTGAGTGATAGGACATTTTTACAATATCTCTAGTTGTTAGTGGGTACAAAACAAACCCACATTTTTATTTTGGCAACAATTTATTGTGACATATACAAGCCTTAATTACTTCGCACATGGCAGGTAACGAAACCGACATGGTAGAGTGAAAAATGATGATGGAATCTCTATTATGGTTGCTCATCAGCGAAGAGGTCGTTTGAAGGTCACCAGTTACACAAATTTGTTTACTGGTATATATCTCCCTGACTCTGTCTTTCATGGTTAGTCTCCTCTTGCAGACCCTTATCAGCTGTGAAAATTTATGGTACTGTATTCAAATTACAGTGTAATTTTTACTAGAAACTGTATGGAAATGAAAATTTCGCAAATTGTTACAAGGGTCTCATAAAAGACTAGCTCTGTGTGCTTTAAAGTACTTGTTCAAAGAAAATTACATATATAGAAAATAACATATCACTAGAAACATCTCAGCAGCGTTCGGAGAGCTCTTCAGGTGCTATGCCAGGGCTGTATTTTAGCGTTTTGTAATTGATCATAACCGTTACTTCGAATGTTTCCAAGCATTGAATTTTGATATCCTATAGTTTGTCCAATCAAAGTTTCACCCTTGCAATAATGACACTAAAGTTAGTTTTTAAAATCAATGAACCTTTGAGTCGTGACACGGTAATTGTAAGATATGATTTATTTGACTCTTGGTGTTAGTTTTGTTGATTCCTCTAAAATCTATTTTCCGTCATACAACCAAGAAAGCTGTAGCAATGTTCACACAGGACTGTTGTAGTTTCAAACTTTAAAGGGAGTGTAGCCTGACGAAACTAGGTGTCTTTCCTGTGGCCTGACCCAAGGCCGGTCAGGTATTTATATGACTACGGACGACGTGACCGCAGTATTCATGTGCGTGCAACATACGTGAAACCGAAGCGTGAGTACTTTGGTCTGTTTTGTGAACGCTGACCATGTAGAGATTAAGTCGCTGACTACCGTTAATCAAGTCCATTCGTTTACGTGCAGTTGTCCAAAAGAAGACGTAGATGGCGTTTACCAGTATTTGCCAAGCTACACTCCCTTTAAAGTTTCATAACCTTGATTGCGTCAGCTTGGTCCCTTTCTACTGAGATACCCTAAAGATTTAATACCGCGACCTGAACTTAAAGTTTATGGATTGTCATGTGAACTTTACTTTTGAATTCCTGAGTGAGTGAAAGCGCAGTGCTGATCGATCAAATACTGATGAATGGAATCGTATCAAGTTATCTAGCCTTAAGATACAGTGGCCTAAGATTGGAATGGTCGATGTCAATACGTAACATGTTCAGACATGTCTCTTTTGAAACTATGAAAACAAGAAGTCAATGTATCTTCTGCAGCACAATAAAGCCAGCCCCTGGTAAGTCAAACCTGCTTAAGTGACCACCTTCCTACAAAGGACACATTTTTGTTCCCCATGAAAATGGTTTCTCATTGAAACATGTACTAAAGAAATCTTTCAACAAAGACAACTTTTTGTGTTTCTCTTGGGCAGTCGCTATACACAGGTTTGACTGTATTACAAGCACAAAACCCTTCTCAAGGGTCTGAACTGCAAGACTATATATGTAGACTGGCTTCATTGGCCTTGTTTTGTACTTGTAGCTATATACCTTTTTATTGTAACAGTTTTTATTATTCCAGTATTTAAGACATTGTTTCCATTTTTAAAAAATGAATGAAACTAGAGCATGACAAAGTTCTAATTGTGTTCTTTGCGACACCGACAAGCTAGAAAGCTTTACAGTCAGGCTTCACTGAAAACCCCTCTTTTCAAGCAAATCGTCCCTATTTTCACGAAGTGACGGTAGTGAATGAAAATCGCATACAATTTGCGTGCGGATTTTCCTCACTACCGTCACTTCGTGAAAATAGGAACGAAATGTGTAGTCTGTGACTATTGGAGGAGCAGGCGCCTTTGAATGTTTGAAACAGATAAATGGCGCCATACAAGTGCTGTGGATCATCATCATCATAATCATCATCAATATCATCATCATCATCATTATCATTACCATTATCATCATCATCATCATCATCATCATCATCATCATCAATATCATCATCAATTTCATCATCACCATCATCATCATCATCATCATCATCATCATCACCATTATCATCATCATCACAGGCCATATCGAATTGCGCAAATATAAAATTGTCAAAACAGAGTCTGATGTTGCAGACTACCACAACTGTACTATTTCGCCTATTGACATTTGAATGGGATTCGAACATGCCTGGAGCACGAATGAATTGAATGCATTTAGTCAGAGCTGCTTCCTTCAATGCCTCTGATAGCTGATCATACTACTAGTACTACATGATGTGATGATGTGACTTGTATGATGATGATGGAATGATGTTATCGTGAGTGCCCTGTATCATAAAGTGTTGCAATTGATTCATTTTAGCTTTCATTTTTTTCTGTCTTAAAAAAAACAAAACTACTAGTACTACAGAGCGCATACAACAACTTATCCATCAGCTCCCAATACATTCTGCACTGAAAGTCAATGTGATATTGATTGATCAAAGAAATTCATACAAAATTGAGTTACTGTCCTCTGTAAATTCTAAGAAACGATAATGTTAATGATGTTTGAGAGCTCAATTAGCGTTGCGAGTAACCAATTATCATTCTTCTCTTTGAGTTTCACTTTTGTAAAGTATTTGTAAGTTCAAGGCTAATCAGTGTACACACTGCAATACATAATGTAAGCCCTTCATGTACAGTATATATACAAAAGTTTAAAGATTAGGAATTTTTGTGTGTTGTTAGGTTTCATATAAAAGTTATTAGTCAACCTTTAACGATTCCAGGACAGAATTTATTTTCATGGCTTAATTGATCACATATTGTTTTTCAGATTGGCAAAAGTAAAATTTTTCTTTTTTTGTATCGCTACAATGGTAGATTACAATGCAATGTCCCTAAAAAAAATATAAACAGGCGAGGATGTTGTACAATTTTTTTTTTTTAAATGGCCAATTTTTATTTTTTAAAAGGTGACTTTTGATTTCTCAACATGTTGCCAATTCAAGGAATCTAAACTTTTGTTTCCTTTTTAAAATTCATAGCATTAAATGCGGTATAGTCATAGAACAACAATGGATGCATTGTGAGCAGATTTTTATGCCCTTACTATTCATGCATCTGGTACATTTTTAGGAATCTGAATAAAAAGTTATTGAGCAAAAACACAAAATGTGGAATAATTGTCGCAAAAGGGTTAAACAGACTCTGAAATGAATCTAGTTTGGGTCTCATTAGTGTGGCTGAGATATAAATGCTGGTTGAACATAACACATTATGACCTCAGAAATACTCTCTTGATAAAAGTAAACTTTTATAGGGTTATCATGAATGCAAATTATAGAATGTAGGATATGCTTTATGAAGGGCAAATTAAAGTGCTGGTAGTTTATGACCTTGCCTTCATTAAAGACAAAGTTGAGTTCTGGGCCCTGTGTCATAAAACTTGTTATCAATAACAAATGCTAAATTTCTATGATAAATTCACCCTCCGCCAATCAAATGCCACGACTTCAGTAGCTTATAACAGTTATTGTAACTTGTTCGTGATAACATGTTTTGTGAAACAGGGCCCAGAATGCAATTTCATTGTGAAAGAAACTGACCGGAAGCAATAAATTGGTTTACTATAACACATTCAAATTTATGTTATGTTATGTTAAATTATTCCATTAACCTTCAGGGCTTAAATTAATCCAAGGCCACCAAGGCCATGGCCGTGGATGCCCCTTTGATTGGCCTCAACGCCCCTCTCATTGGCCTTGGAGATCTTTTGTGCCCTTTCCAATTCTTCCTATTTGTGCTGTAATATAGAAATGTGCCCAACAGAAAAGTGGCGTTGCCCTAAATATATTGAAATTTATAGCCTGAACCTTCCACACCAACATGAAAAGAACAAAAATAGCTTCCAAATTATTGTATTATCCCATAACTCAACCTTGACATACAATACCGGTACTCAAATTTATATGACCAAATAGTTCATTGTATGAAAGGTGCACATTTATAGTAATCACGAATGAACACCGACTTGGTTTCGTATGAAAACACACATTTATGCTGTAGGCCTACACAAATGAATCTGGGGACTGTTTGTTTGGTTTTGTGGATTTTGTTGTTGTTTGAGGAAGTTGTATAAATGTTTCTTTTGTTTCAGGAATGAAAAAGGAATTTGGTTTTCTATGAAATAGTACATATTGATCGTCTAGTATACACGACTGAATAGATACTTGGTATTTCATATTTATGGGGGTGTACATGAATAAATAGGATGTGGTCTTGAATGAAAAAGTATATGTAAACATGAATATTTAGAACTTGGTCTTAAAGGTATATCCACGGTGTACATAAATAAATAGGGACTCAGTATTGAATGAAAAAGTACATACATGTACATGTGTATTACTGTAGTACACGACTCAATAAGGACTTGGTTTTGTATGGAAAGATTAACATTTTTCTATTCATGTACACATACATGTATGAATAGAAATTGATACTGTGGGAAAATACATATTTATGGTATATATACACAAATGAAATTTAGAGACTTGGTATCGTATGAAAATGCAGGGACTTCATATAGTTATGGTGTCACGGTACACCTGGCTGGAATGCTCCCCAGGGAGTGGAGATTGTGCACATGTTGTGTGCGGGCATGCACTGAATCCAATGACTGGGGTAATAATATATTTGTAAAGCGCTTAGAGACATTTGTATTAAGCACTATATAACAATTAAATATTATTATTATTACACATGAATGAACAGTGACTGACTATGAAAAAGTACAGATTTATGATGTAAACAACAGAATAAGGAATGAAAACATATTTACATGTATGTTATGTACATGGATGAATAGAGAGAGTGGTATTGAATAAAAAAGAACATATTTACATGTCCACTGAATATACTATAGTATTGTATGACAAAATGCACTCTTTCATGTGTACACATACATGTATACAGATTAAATAGCACCTGATACTGAGAGAAAGAATATACATGTAGTTACGGTATACACACCATTTGGTATTGTTTGAAATAGTACACATTTATGGTGTCCCTGAATGAAAGGACTCAGGTATACACAAATGAATAGGGACTTTGTATTGTATGGAAAAAAGTACAGGTACTTATTAACGGTTAAAGGTAAAGACCAGTAATGGTCATGCGATTGCATTGTGAAAGAAACGTTGTGGAATCGATCAGAAAAGGTCGATCATCTAGCATCTAGCATCTGCAAGGTTCTGGAATCATCAAAATGATAAGAAATTTGGCTCATTCTTCGTAAAGTTACAAGCACTATACACAGAAAGATGTATATGGGACTACCCTATCTCTCTCACCAGACCATGAGAGAAATAAATTTACCAAATATATGAATTAGTAGGCGGTTTCCCGGCAAATTTTTTATCATCATGTATTAGTCAAAACATATTCTTTCACATGATTGGTAATGAGAGCTTCCATTTCATTTTTTGAAATTGGGGCGTTGCCAATACTGGTCTTGGAAACTTGGTACTATAAATGCAGGCAGGGGACAGTACAGTGTGAGGCTGTGGTATATAGTGTGACCTCTAAACTCTAAACGTGAAGGAAATCTGATCGCATAATTGAGCCTTGTAGATGGTCATTATGAGGAGAGATAGATGACCTCTCCGTTGAGTGACCTCTTTCTTTCGGTCCAGTCCTAGACAATGGGCCGATAGTCTTAGAAAATACAGACCCTATACATGTAGTCCAAGGAAATATGTATCACGTTGACTTTAAAACCATTTGCCAATTTTTGACTGGTGTTTTTGCGTCAACTTATCAATATTGGCATCAAAGTGCAGAATGTAGTGTTGATCAATCATTAAACTTTTATGTATCTGGAAGTTCCATTTGCAAAAGTTTTGCTTTTGCAGTCTGAACAATTGTTATATATTTGCTCCTACTTGATTCTGATACTGTGAAGGTTTGGGGTTGTGGTGTGTAATGAATTTGATGTTTTCAAAGGTATTTGTTATTTCTTGAAATCAAGCATTTTTGTGACTGAATGCTTGGTATTACTCTTGTTGTCATCGACATTGTCATCATCTTCATCATCATCATCATCATCATCATCATCATCATCATCATCATTTTCATCATCATCACTATATATTTAGTTATAATCATCATCACTGATATCATTATCATTGCCACCATGATGATCACAACCACTGTCACCAACACCACCACAACACCACCACGACCCCGCCCACGACCCCACCACCAACACCTCTCAAACATCCCACCCCATCACCATCCCACCCCACCACCATCGCATCCCACCACCATCACACACCACCACCACCACCACCACCACCACCACCACCACCACCACCACCACTACACTCCTTCCACCTATAAAAAGAAGATTGACTTATTAAAATTCATGACCAATCTGTGGTTTGAGAACTTTACCACTAGGCCTACATGTAAAGAAGACCAGCAAGTTTTACATGTAATTCTTCAAAATGATCAATCCCATGGAGCTTTTGCCCTTCATGAACTGTCATCGCCAGTAATAAATATACTATTTCTTTCATTTGCATTGGTCATTGGTTGTAAGGCTCATTGTTCAACTACATCTTAAAGCCTATCTACATTAGTTTGGCCAGGAGGGATTAGACCTCCCTGCATGGTCACTGCCAGGTGGTTATCTCATCAAATCGGCTCTCAATCAACATAAGAAAAAAGGGCCCATGGGGGAACAACGGTATACTGATTAGGCATTGTTTGCTATATAGAGGGCATAAGTAGCTCTAAGTAGTGCAGTGGGGCTTTAAAGGAAGTCATCCCTGTTTCACATCTACATGTACAGGAGACTGCTTGCTTTAGAGCAGGAAGATGTTAAGTCCTATTACATCACAAAGAGTTAGCGCCCTTCCGGCTCTCGATACCCAGCAGAGACTCATTTATGGTCACCTGCATAGGAAGTCATACTTGTTCCACATCTATAATAGATAGCCAGCTTAGATCCAGAAGGGAATTAAGTCCTATCATTTCAAAAAGAATTAGCGCCCTTCTGTCTCTCAACACCCAGCAGGGACTTAAAGGACAAGTCCACTCGAAAAATGACTTACTTTCAATAAAAGCAGAAAAATCAGACAAACCAATCAAAACAAGTTTTAGCAAAATCGGATAACTAATAAGAAAGTTATGAATTTTTGAAAAAGTATGTAAAACTATGGAACAATGAAAATCACAACACAAATTGCCAAGATGGTTATCAGTTTGTGACGTCATGTCCTCACAACTTATCAATTGCTTTACATAGTTTAATCCCATTAATTTCCCCTTTTATCCCCCAAAACTTGATTTCCCCATACCTTTGCCCAGGTTATATGATTTGTATCATATTGCGTGCATGACATTTCCCAAAAACTTTTATGAATTTTGAAGAATTGATACTATTTTCTGAATATTGTATTTCATAATTATTGATTTTTATATAAATAGTTTATCAAAATTCAATTTTTTCATGATTTAATTGGACAAAAATGACTCTTTATTTGTGCATCCATACAAACACATATTACTAACAATCTAACTTGGATGCTGGTGTGAAGAAATAAGATTCTTAGGGTGAAAATAGAAAATTTATATTATCAATATACAGAAAATAATTAGTGGATAGTGAGGACCATACGTCACAGACTCATGAGTGAGTTGCCAATTTGTGTAGTGATTTTCAAAGTTTTTTCATGTCATTAAAAATTCATAACTTTATTATTAGTTATCCGATTTAGCTCAAACTTTTTTTGATTGGTTTGTCTGATTTTTCTGGTTCTATTGAAAGTAAGTTATTTTTTGAGTGGACTTGGGCTTTAATGCTTGTTCAGATATGACTCGGCAAAACCGTGGCGTTTTTAGTTTTTAAACAATAATAATAATAGTTACAATTTATAAGGCACAATTGCATGCCATGTCTGCCAAAATTGACACTCCTGGCGCAGTTGTGATAAAATGGTATAATTGTGGACATATATGTCTATCAATGATATTATGATGACGTAAAGTGTTAGACACATCGCATTTCTGTATCTGATAACACAGAGCTCATTGAATACACGCCAATCCGTTGCTGCATGCAGCTGCCATTCATTTTACATTTAAAAAAAAGGTGTGGCAGCTTTTTTGTGTTGGTTAACCAAGCCATATCTGAACGAGCCTTTCTGGTCAAATGCATAGGTAGTCATACCTGTTGCACATCAACATAAGATCTTTTGCTCAGCACCAAAAGGATGATAACATCTAACAGTTTAGATACATGTAGGATGAACGCCCTTCTGGCAGTTGACAGTTTTATTTTGTCTCTCAATCCAGGGAAATTTGTGTAAAAAATTGTCAGAAGTAGATGTTTATTTGTTTAGTAGTCTCCAGGGTAAATGCTATTTTCATAAAGTTCTGTGTTTTTAAGTGTCTTAGGAAAACATTCAAAGGCATCCTAATGTATTGTAATTAGGTTTACATTATAACAGTCAGTTAAAGTTTGGATTGTGGTTAGAAACTTTGATGTTATCTTGTGGTAAGGGACTGACTGTGCAAACGCACTCGTGGTTACAAAACTGTAAGTTTATTCAAAGTTAGAAAACACAAAATGCAATCTTAAAGTGTTAAATCTGAGATGCACGGCCCTACGTGTTATCAGTGTCTGTGATATGGTGTTACATTGAAGCCCTGCCAAAATTGCGCTTCAAAATGATCAAGAAGTGCCTCAAAAAAGTAAAAACCTTTGAGTGACCGGTTTTACCATACTCGTTTCCCCCAGTTGAATGTAGTGTTATGAAAACCGTTTGGCAAACGCAAAATTTGATTTCGATTTTCAATCATAAATATCTTGATAATCAGACAGGCGATCGGCTTGTAAAAGTCATGAGGTTCCTGACTGACCTAAAGGTTTATAATTATCATTGCAGCATGAGCTAAATCCAGGATTTTTTTTTAAGGATCTAAGATAAAGTTACCGGGTCCCTTTAAAGTTAGCGTGATAATACTACAAGCAGTGGGGTTCCTCACCCAAATGTATTGACGCATTCAACTTCAAGAATTGTATTTGAGATGAATGCTTTCTTGGCAATTAGAGGGATATTTGGTCAAGAAAATATCCCGAGAAATCTTAGTCTTGTTTCTAAAATATCCTGCTATTTAGGAAATAGTTTGTGATGAGCGTATCGGTCTGGTGAAGACGCAATTTCGATCTTCGGGATAATATCCAGAGTCTGAAAATTGCGGGTTATTTGGCAAACTCGAGCTGATGATGACAGGCCTCATAACACATGATTCTCTTTGCCCTTGCCTTTTACTGGCATGAGTACACCTTCGGAAGGGAAAATCAATAGTCATATAAATGTAAATTGCCTTACTCAGTTACCACTTTCCTGCCTGAAACGCATTCACACATGATACGATAAACAGTCTCAAAAATGTGCCACGGCTAAATAAACAGAAATCTATAGAGAGTGAAATGTAATTGGGGGTGAAAAAATCCCAGGTGCGTTCAACAAAGGTCCCTAGGTATATTCTGTGTGGTGTAAGATGTAGAAATGTGAAGTGCACTGTTTATGTCATCGGTTTTTCTGCACCATTTTTTAAAGTCAGAGCGGCAGTTTCCCATGTGAGAACAGAAATTTCATGGAGGCAAGTTTTTGTATTTTCATTTACTTAAAGGGAAAGTCCACCCCCAAAATAAATTTGTTTCGATAGAGGCAGAATAATAAGAAAATCAGGTGAGTGAAAGTTTGAGCAAATTCTGAATGAAAATAAGAAAGTTATGAATTATTGAAGTTGTGATCAATCAAATACAAATTGGCAACTCTGTGACTTATTATACAAGCTCTCCTTCATTTGCTTTGTGCATAATATTCCATAAAATCATGTTTTCTTCGTTATTGATGACGGAATATATATTTGTTCCTTGCAGGGGGAGTATAGAAACATATTTGCAATTATTATATTTAGGGTGCATGTATGGTTGAAATTTTTCTTGAGGGAAAATGAAAATTTTAGATTTTTTTAGTACTAAGCAAATGGAAGTTGAGCTCGCATGATACGTCATAGAGTTGCCAATTTGTGTTTGATTGATCACAACTTAAAAAATCCTAACTTCCTTATTTTTAATCGGAATTTGCTCAAACTTTCACTGACTTGTTTCTCTCATTTTTCTACTCCTATTAAAACTAACTTAATTTCAGGGTGGACTTTCCCTTTAAAGAATTATGATGATTCGTTCAGAATAAAGAGGGTGACATTTAGCACTCCAATAATTGTTTGGCCAGCTTAAGGCTTGTTCAGATATGAGGCATTAAACCGTTGTTGAAAAGCTGATACATTTTGTGCGCAACAAAGGACTTATGCATATTCAGTGAGCTATGTGTTAAAGGTACTATGTCCCAATTGCAGGCCCAAAAAATGAAAAAGTTAAATTCCAACTGCATTTGAAAGATAATACTAATTTAGAACTTCCCTAAAAAACGTGGGGCTTGAAAATGTCTTCAAGTGGGAAAATAACGACTATTAGTTGTCAAATTGACTTTAGGGCTATAAAGCCCAAAAGTAATAGTCTTGATTTTCAGACAATTGTACCGAATGGTCATACGTTTTATGCTGCGCAAAGATTCAATCAGTTTAATCTTGGCCATCACAAGAAGTGGGTTATTGATGTAGACAAATGCTCATGTACCCTTTACAACTCTGTTCATGTATGTTATTACCAAAGAAGAAAAAAAGCCAGTCAGTCACTCAATAGTGTCTGACAGTGAAGTCTAGCAAGTAAACGGGTTTCATTGCATAATTTGAATATGAGGACACTGCTAACGTTTAAATTTCACATATAGGACATACATGACATATTCATAATTCATGCAAAGTTCTACAGCATTTGAGGTTGGCTGCAAAAGGGACATAGTACCTTTAAAGATAAAGAAATAAGAAGCGTATTACTCCACGTCATCGTAAAAAAACGCTACGTTTTTGCTCCATCATATCTAAATGAGCATGTAGGCATGGTTCAAACCAGATGAACAGAGAGGCTTCTTTTAACAATATAGGCATATTACTTTTGATTAACCTTGATGCACATAATGTTTAATTACTCTAATTTGTTATTTGATCATAATTTTCCTTTTTCTCTCTCTTACTTTTCTTCCTCATATTCATCTAATGATCCTGTTTATGTCCTTGCCATTGATGTCTTTCAATATAAACAGGTAAGAAAATCATATATTTGTATCCATTTTGTTGTAATTACTATTACGTTTGTTACCATTATTGCCAGTACGTTGTAGAAACTATACCAGCCTTAGAATCCCGAAAACAATAAGCTGCTTGTGTTTGGCTAAATTAAAGTAATGAATATTACACATCAGCGTATTATAATTCAAAATCATATTTTGTAATCAGGTTTTTTCTTCAATTTTTCTTTTAAAATTGTTTGTATAATTATTCCCCCACTCCTTTTGTTGTGGATTGTTGCTGTTTTTGTTGCTTATGGTAAGCCACAATTGACTAATGCAAGCTGTCAAATTTCTTGTTTTTTACAACCGACCACATACATGTACCTTTTAATGTCTGAAGCAGCCATATTTGTTTTGGAACTCAGGAGAAAAACATGTAGGCCTCCCTCTATGGTTCACTTTTATTCACATGTGCAGTCAAACCTGTCTTACTGGCCACCTCCCTATAAAGGCCACCTGTGTATATAGTGGCCATTTATTCTGTCGCCTTTAGAAAGAAATACATTTGTGTGTTGTAGAGGCCACCTGCTTGCAGTGGCTACTTTTCCTGGTTCCCTTGGGTGACCTTAATAGACAGGTTCAAAGTGTTCATCTACCATTTTGAAAGAGTGGTCACTTCCTGGCCCTTCTAAATGGGGATTTAACATTTTATGTTCTAGAGTGAGAGATATATATTTCAACAGGACTGAGACTGCGAATGTACAGCATGAAATAAAGCTCTCTATAAATGGGTATGATAATTCCTTATCAGTGATACATCGTCTATTTAGAGCCAGAAGGGCCTTAACTCTGTGCTAAATGATACGAGTCAACGTCTTTTGGGCTCTTAACAAATGTAGCTTTGTCTTGTAATCAAGTTTCCAGTGAAGCGTGTACTAGGGCTGTGCACCCATACGAAAGAATGATGTGCGAAGAAAAGAAGATGGCATTTTGATACACTTTGGCGCCTAGTGCTCGAAGTAAAATAATGATTAGAAGATGAGGTTTTTTACATGTCTTCCTGTCACCCTCTTCTATTTCCCTTTCTTTCTACCCCCTCCCCCCATTTTAATATCCTCTGGCGCATACTAATTTGAGTAACATGACCATAATTTTTTTCTCTGTCTTTCTCTCACCGTCCTCATTTTTTATTCCCCCCCCCCCCATCTAAAATTAGAAAGAATGTCTGTGTGAATAAGTGAGTTTTAGCTTATGATGAAGCTATTTCTCTTACCCCCTTCTCTGCGTGTTTCTCCTACCTTCCTCCATTCTTTTGAATTTCCTCTTCCTTTTTTCTCAATCTCAATCTATATTCCTCCCACAATCAGTTAAGTAAATACCATTTCAGAATCATGATGGTTAAATCGATTTTTAGAAAGTGATGAAGATTATGCGTTCTCTTCATTTATTTCTCTTTGTTTTGTATTCTTCGTTATCTAAATATACACCCTTCCACAAGCAGTGAAAAAATGTAATCTCAAAGCCAATATGGCTAGATGACTCTTTCTCTTTCTCCCTCTGTTCCTCTATCTTCTTTCTTACATTTCTTTCTTCCCTGTTTTTTTCTTCCCTGTTTTTTTCTTTCCTTTTTTTTTCTTCGTCCTATTTCTATAAATTTCTCCCAGAAAGCATTAAAGTAAATGCGAATGTATACTTCAATGTGGTTATACATGTATGTTTGAATAGATAACTCTATCTCTCTTTTCTCTCTCTCTCTCTTTCTCTCTCCCTCTCTCTCTCTCTCTCTCTCTCTCACTCTCTTGCTTTCTATCCCTCTTACTCTCTCTCTCTCCTCTTGCTCTCTTGCTTTCTATTCCTCTTTCTCTCCCCCTCTCTCTCTCTCTCTTTCTCTCTCTCTCTCTTTCTCTCTCTCTCTCTTTCTCTTTCTCTCTCTCTCTCTCTCTCTCTCTCTCTCTCTTTCTCTCCCTCTTTCTCTCTCTCCTTCTCTTGCCCTTTTCTCTCTTTAATCTCTCTCGCCTTCCTCATCTCTCACATCACACCTTCCGCTCACAATCAGTCACATTAATGCAACTCAAAGTCATTGTGGCTAAGCGACATTCAGAAGGTGATGAAGCAGAAGTATAACTAAATATCAATGAATTCATACAAACTAACAAATGATAGAAAGAAAGCAAAACAAAATCGATGACAATGTTCAAATTGTATGCAATGAACTTCAAAAGTGCTTTTAAAAAAAGGTGTGAATCATGAAAGATATCGCGTAGGTTTTATTTTCATTTTATTTTACATAAATCTCCCTCCCTGGGAATTTGCTCATAGAGCATGCATCTGCAGTGACATTTAGATAAACTTGAAATGGCATTTTTCTTCTCAAATTTTATTTCTGAGATTTCATCAGAGATTGGAAGGTTACAATCAATACTCTCCAGAAGGGTGATCAGTATAGGCCGGTCCTCATCAGCCCGCAGTTCCAATTAGCAGGCTATTTGGTCGAGAAAATATCGTGTGAAATCTTTGTCTTGTTTCCAAAATAGCCCGCAATTTAGGAAAATAACCCAAGTCTGGAAATAGCGGGTTCTTTTGCAAATTTGATATGAGGCTTTGAGCAAATGATACTTTTTCAGTGTGAATGATAGGGGATTGGAATTCCTTGAATCGTAAATGAATCAGTTTCAAGATTTAAGGGAAGAAAACAAAATAGTGGAAAACTTTATGCAAAATATTCAATGAAAATATGTGGAATAAAAGTGTCATAATATCATGGTGTCCCCTATATAAAACAGGGATACTCATAACGTGTTGTTGTGGTCTAAATGTGATCCCCCCCTCTTCTAGATAATGGACTTTCTAAAAAATGTTTTTTTAGCCATCAGAAGTTGGCTAACAAAATTTAAGTCTATTTTTTAATATATTTTTTTAATAGCAGCACATTTAGATACAAATAATCTAATGTACAGTAAACATTACATTTTTTTTTTGTGCAGTTGACTTTTCTCCCAAAAATCATGTATAAAAAAGCAACAACTACCGGTATACATCAATTCAACTACTTTTCTTTTTGTCAAATTTAAAAGTGAGCAGTACAGTGTACATACTAGAATGGTAAATTCTGCAATTGAGCATTATACATTTACTTCAGGGACGTTTCAGAGTATTGTCTCACCAAACGGAATCATGTGTACAAACAAGTATGAATGATTTTTTAATATGATCTCTAAAAGGGTAAATGCAGCAAAATTTTGAAAACCTTACACTTCATTGATGTGTACTTTCAAAACAGAAAAGGTTGTCATGATAGTCCATTGACTTGGGAGTTAAGGTCATGGTATCAATCTGCAAAGATATCTTGTAGGTAGGGACTGCGGATGCTCTTGTTGTTCTGCAATCTCTAAGTCATTAACCATGAATGATCTTTAGGTGAGCATGATAAGTACGAGCAGTGGGAGTGGGGGTCGATCCTCACTCGAAGTTATGTGCCATGCCAATGCAATTAACTTCAACATTACGCGATCATGTAAATGAAATAACTGCTTGCCCAGCTGGTTGTTAAACATTTTGAGTACTGATTGTTTTGATCCTGTTTGAACCCTTGTTGTGGTTAGTGGATTGTTGTTTATAACTTTGAGGTTCAGTCAATCAATCAATCAATCAATCAATCAGACTATAGTTCATCCAGACGTTGGACAAAGCCCTCCTCATAACATTTCCATTCTCTTCTGTCTCTAGCTGTCCTAGTCCAAGCGGCCGTTCCCATGTATGATGTTAGGTCATCTCTCCATCTTCTCTTCTGCCTTCCTCTTCTTCTCTTTCCCATCCTTGGTTTCCATTCTGTTAATCGATTTGTCTATCTATTGTCCTGAAGTCTTGCTACATGCCCAGCCCATCTCCACTTTGATTCTCTGACTTTCTCCATGATGTCTTTAACCTTGTTTTGTTGCGTATCTGAATTTGAGGTTACGCAATCTTATAGTTTAAAACTACGAGGGTCCCGTGTTAACTAACCCTTGTCGTGGTTAGTGGATCGTTGTTTATAACTTTAAGGATACACAATCTTAAAGTTTAAAATTACAAGGGTCCTGTGCAACCATGCATAGCTTTAGCCTCTTGTCGATGCCCTCGCGCTGTTGGAGTCTCTAAATTCTGACGAGCGAAGCGAGTCAGAGAAACCGAGGCGCTTGCGCGGAGGGCCTCTTGACAAGTGATCTGAATTTCTTATGTTTGACTTTGTTTGGCGAATATTCCGACCCAGCAGAGTTCGGTGAAAGTCATCCAATCAGAGAGAGCTACTATGACGTAATATCTCAGTTCAGTCGTAAAAGAGAGTGTGCACTATAAGACTACCATATGCCACGTACTATAGCTGCTCCTGACCTATATTGGTACAACCAGTAGGTACCAGTAGATAGCTGGGCTAGGCTTCTCTCAAGGCACAATGATTTTTTGATAAAGTGTCAAATTAGGGTCTGTGCTTGCAGACTAGCCTAGTTGGGCAATCCCGAACACACACGTACACACACACAATCGCTGCGGTCTAGACATACATAATTCAGTAGGAAATCGGGTCTCATGAATATATAATTCAGATCACTTGTCAAGAGGCCCTCCGCGCAAGCGCCTCGGTTTCTCTGACTCGCTTCGCTCGTCAGAATTTAGAGACTCCAACAGCGCGAGGGCATCGACAAGAGGCTAGCATAGCTTTTGATCCATTAACAATGAAGGGTATAGAGGGATAAGTTCTCATCACAATTGCGAAAAGGGGACTAGAGAGGCCTCAACTTATGCCGGCTTACTGTTAATCGTCGCGTCTGGTCGGGTCATCGGGTTACGCAACCTTTCATGAAACGAAAGTGGATGAACATGTGAGGTTGCATGCACGTTGAGGACGCAACCTTTCATAGATTTGCCGTTGGGTTTTCACAAAGTGTTGAATAAATTGGACGAGATCATTTGTAGCTGAGAGTGGTTTGTTTTCACAAACATTACCTCAACACTTCGTGAGGGGCATGTTTGCACAAAAGGTCAGGCAATGCGCCTGCTCGACCCTACACAATTACATGATGATTCAAAGAAAGCCAGTTAAGCCGTTTTCAGGAATATAAAAAAGTTGAACAATAACAAAGAAGACTAGAAGAAAAGGAAGTTTAGTAACAAATATATTAACAAAAGTAAAGAAAAGATCAAATATTGCCTGTGGATGACTAAAAGGAATGACATTTCTGTGGAATTAAGGCTTTGCTCATTAGCTGATGGTATAATACAGAAATATGCATTAAAAACAAGCAGCTATGGTTGATTGTCCCATTTACATGTATGAAGCAACATACAGTTAACAACGTATTATTCATACCCCTGGTAAATTTGATGTGTAATGTGTTATTTTTTTGCTCAAGAATGAAAAGTGGACTGGTTGAGGCTTTTGTTGAATACTGATGATGTTTCAAGTTTTGATATGTTACATTCTCAAAAAACATAAATTGGGACAGATCAATGTTTCACATACTTACAAAATTACAAAACTTGGTAAGAATGTAAATGATTTAGTTATCAACTGTAGCTGTGATATGGCTCTACTTAGTCTGCAAAAAACAGTAACAATTTCCTATAAATGCAATACATCCATGAACTTTGTCTATAAGTATACCACTCGGTCCCATGTGTATCATTCTGTGTTATACTCAAAGGAGTTATTCCTTGGTTTTCTTCCGGCAATCAGCTTCAAAATGTTGACAATTTATGCCTCTGTTTACCTGCTGATCGACAACAAGTTCTTTTCAGTTGATGAGAGAAAGAACACATTTCATCGGAGATGAGATTCATACTAAGGTAGCTTTAAATAGCAAGTCTTTGTGCTCAGAAAGCAAAAGGCAATAGTTTTGATGACCAGCAAATTCTTTTCCATTGATAAGAGAAAGACACATTTCATTAAAGTATAGGTTAGCGAATTGTTGTGCCATTATCTTAAAAGGCAGTATTTTGTTGATGTTGGTGCATATCGAGCAATGATATCCCACTAAGTATCCGATTGATGGCTTTTGTATTATCTAGCCAAGTTCAGGCTGATAGGCTGTATAGAATAAAGGCAAATTACATGAATACAAGACTTGTATGAAGAAATGTTTAAAGAATATTATTATCGTATAGCGAAGGAGCTTACAGACCGGAAATCGGCTTTGTATGTAAAGGGGGTGTAGCATGAGGAGACTACATGTCTTTCCTGTGGCCTGACTCGGGGGCCAATCAGGTATAATACGTTTATGGACGACACGACCGCAGTATTCATGTGCGTAAAACAACGCGTTATTCGTCTACATGCAGTTGTCCAAAAGAAGTCATAGATGGCGTAACCAGTATTTGCCGTGCTATACATCCCCTTTAAACATTGTATGAGGAAACTGAATTTGCTAACATTGCCATTCGTTATAACGATATAATTAAAACAAAACAAAAATGCTGTGGTTTTCAGGGTCAGGTGTGAATGAGCCTGATTTGAGTCTGTGGATGGCATGAATAGTTTCAAGGTTCATGGACCTTCCTCTGTGTAAGGCATTAACGTCCTGATGTGAGCATAATAATAATGATAATATCAGGTTTATGCTAAAAGGGCGTAAGATGGATGAAGTCATTGTATGACACATGCTCCATCAACAATTGGTCGATATTCTGCGCTAAGTAATTGTTATCTTCAACACTGGACCATACCCTGTACCTGCCCCTAACCTTAACCCTAACCATAGCTCTTGACCCGACCTTAAACCCAAACTCTTCAACCTGAACTCTTGATATTTGATGAGACAAAGCATGGAGTAGTTGTCGCCAGAGCAAATGTTAAAGCCTTAGATAGAGAATAATACATCAACATTTGATAGTCCTTTACTAGGTCCTTGTGTTTCTCACTTGATGAAGCGTAGTAATGACCTTTATTAGCGGGGCATGCCGAAAGTGGTGCAAAGTGCATGTGCTCCCCGCGTACCCCATATTGGATGGAATGGGGTTCCAGCACAACCCCAATCCACCCCCTACCTGGGTGTGAAGGTCGAGGGTGTGCCTCGCGCCCCAAATCCTTCGCACCCCCTGGAGGGAGGCGAGTGTCCCCCTGGGATAAAAGTCTTGACCCCCTAGGGTTGACCGTGACTCCAGCTGACCATTGTGAAGCTGTGACCAGTGCCCCTGTTTCCTATTTGTTTTCTTTTGTTGTGTTGTGGACATATACCCCCATTCAGACTACAAATATCAGCTTAATTCACACTGCATGAAAAAACGTCCATCTTTCTCATGTTCAAGAGTTTTGTAGGAACTTGCTCTAGGCAACTACCCATAATCACAACAAAAAAACAAAATCGAAAAAACCTATGGTATCTCTAAAGTATGGCTTTTGAAACTCTGGCCGAAACTCCACCGTTTTTTTTGCAGTGTGAATGCCTACGCTCAAAACACTTGTGAGTTATTCCCGTTTTTGGTCACGTGACTCTCCTTGCTTTTGTGCTAACACAAGCTGGGCAGAGACAAGTGGCACATGCTCACTACTCACCCAAAATACCAGAACAAGCAAACATCAACGGTTTGAAATGTTTTTTTCCAGTAGTGTAAATGGTAGTTCAGAAAACCAATGGTTTTCAAATGAAATTTCATGAAAGCTGAGCAATAGTTGAGTAAAATAAGGATTTAGTTGACCCTGCTGTACATTTTCTATGGAAGCTGGAAGAAACCTTGTCTTACCGTCTTCCTCAGTATCGTATTTGCGCTTGTGCTGACATGCGCAGTGTGAGATGAAGATCGCCATCTCCTGTCGAACATTGTATTTGCTGTAGGGTCAAGTTACTGCTTGTGGTCAACAAAATATCTTGGAATCTACTGTCCTCAAAGTGATCATGAAGGAATAGCATGTGATCAAAAGAGAATTTTAAAAAAAGCTCCTAAACAGAAAAAATATTTGTACACCACTGTACTGTCAGAGAATGGAATTAAAATTAGACCTCATCAAACAAGATTATGAAAAACCGTATGGGCACACATGTAGGCTAATTATGCTTTATGATATGGTCGTGATATACATTACAGTTTTAGATTTGTTACAGGTTGGCGAGCAAATATGATTAATATGATCATCAAATACATGCAAGCTGATAAAAGATCATGATTTAATTTAAAGACAAATATCTAGTCCCGTTCAACTTTTCGTAACAGAAATAAGCAAATAGCAAACAGCTAGGATTAAAATTAAACCTCATCAAGTAATCTCAAAAAAGATTTTATTGAAATGCAGTTAAAAACTAAATTATTCTTACCCCTTGTAATAAGGAGAACTATAAGCTAAGAAAGATAACCAACAGTCTTTTAAAGGATTGCACACACTCAAGAAAGAAAGATTACAGAGAGTCTTTTTCAGGACTCCCTAATCCTCCCCCTCTCTCATATGATGCAACCGCAAGCCTACTGCATAATAAATTACTTGTTAACTGTATATGAAGCACAACTTCTAGTTGTAGGCCTACAAGTAATAACCTGTTCAGAAATTTATATGAAAGTCAGTCGTATAAAGAAAAATACAAAGAATCATCATCCATATAGCGACAGCAGCATACAGACTAGAGAACAACATTGTATAGAGAAACAAACAGAGTAACTTATTTTGAAGAGATCAGTTGACATGACAAGTCGCTAATAATAATAATAATAATAATAATAATAATAATAATAGCCTAATAGTCCACTCCAAATTTTATTAAACTGAAACGGAAATTCTTTTTGCCCAATTGATCGTGAGCCCGGCAGCCACTGAGCGTAACACTGATTCTTTACCGAGATTTCATTCAAAGCTATTCTCAAAACAAAACAAGCGTAATTTGCTATACCATGTTCATGTTGAGACTACACAAACAAAAATCAATTACTTGTCTTTACAGCTATACGATTCTTGTATATCAATACGATGAATTTGAATAGTCTGAATGTGGGGGTTAGTTGATAGAAGACCGTATGAACTTATACACTTAGCCAAATACCGGCTGTACAAATGACACTTTTTCAAATATACAAAAATGATAAATTCTAAAATTCTGGACACACAGGAATAGTTGAAAGGAGACAGTAAGGACACATATACACCTAGCCCAATTCCGGCTGTACAAATTTACCATTCTTCTACAATACGCTTGACCATTCATTCTAATCCAGTGGTCATTTGGTCATCTGTTGCCTTGACCCAAGCATTATCTTTCCTATCCTGCCCATTCAATTTTTATCCTTGCAATCTGCATGGGCTGAAATGATAAATAGGTGATTGAATAATATTTATAGCCGAGGAATAATTGAAGAAAAAAAACCCCTCAGCTGGTGGTCAATATGAAATGGCTATCTTTTTTCCTTATCAAATATGAAGAGGTGGGAATTAAAACTGACCTCTTGCAAAATATTTTGATAGCAAACAAAAACGCAGTGACCTAAAAAGAGTTATTGATTCAGATAGAATATTGATTTATTTGTTGAGTTGTCAAATCTAAATACATGGGGTATTACAACCATTGCAGTTTGCCTGTAATTTTGTATTATGCTCTCTCTCTCTCTCTCTCTCTCTTTCTCTCTCCCTTTCTCTCTCGCTCTCTCTCCCTCCCTCTCTCTCTCTCTCTCCCTCCCCTCTCTCTCTCTCTCTCCCTTTCTCTCTCGCTCTCTCTCTGTCTCTCTCGCTCTCTCTCTGTCTCTCTCGCTCTCTCTGTGTCTCTCTTGCTCTGTCTCTCTGTCTTTCTCTCTTTCTCTCTTTCTCTCTCTTGTACAAGTAGAATAATTACTATGGTGCCATCATATATGTTTTGACAGTTATATCACAAATAAATTTTCAACTCTTTGGTATATATTGATGATAAAAATATGAATATTTTATCAAAAATGGTCTGAGGTCAGCCTCATTGGGGATGGGGAGGTGGGGGGGGGGGGGGGGGGGGGGGGAGTAAATACACCAACTGTATAGCTTTTCATGGTTCCTATGTCGAGGTCTAGGTCTAGTAGGCAAGTTTATACCAGTTTGGTAATATTTTAAGTATGTGCAAAATTGACACAGGCCCTTATACAACCAGACTACCTTTAATTCTTCAGTTACGAAACACACACACAAACACACAACAACAACAACAAAAACACAACAATAAAAGTTACAAGGGCTATGAATAATTCAGTTGTATGCTGTATGCATAATATTTCTTGTAGTGTTCTGAAGCACTATTAAACTATTCTTGGATTATGCAAGAAGTGATTTATTTGACCCAAACAGTGTATATTTGTTTATTTTTCTTCTAGTAAGCTCTAATTGTCAGTGAATGATGGATTGACTATAAGATTTGTGCTTTGTAGGAGGAAATGTGTTTTTAATCTACAGCGGGATGAATCAGGATTCTTTTAATGCATTTGTTATTCTTAATATGATGATTTCTATATGCAGTGGGTGGCTTATTCAACCTTCGATTTATTCATATTCTATTGCACGTTTGGAGTAAAATGACCATCGGTGTTATCTCAATTTAGACAACAGTTTTATGTAATATAGAGGCTGTTCTCTTAGATAATATGTAAAGCCAGTTTTGACAATAATATCAACATTTTAGGCAGTATACAATGATATGTTCTGTCTATTTGGTTTACGTATTTGTGCGTTCCCTTATTATTGATATACTATTTTTGCAACTATAAGTTATAGGGGGCTGCAATCTACAAGCCCAGCTGTGGACTGTGGACCAATTACACATATATTGTTAAGTGTCATTGTTTTACTATGTACTGTACAATAAATCCCATGTCAGTAGTTTATTTATTTTGTTGGAAATGGAAATAAACATAATGAAATGAAATGAAATATAATAGACAAATGGACAAGTGAGCAGAAAGATCTTTGATATCATGAAACAAAATGCTAGTACGCTGTTTAGAAATAATTTTAGGTTATCTTGAGGATTGATCATTGGAACAAGGTCCCTTAAAAGATTAGCTACATTGGATCACTTTAAACAATGAAGCACTGAAACATGAAGCAGAATTTAACTTTCAAAACGATTTAAGACCAAAGTAACCCATGCTTTATTTGGCCTTACCCAAATTTGGAGCATCAGCCCAAGCTTGATAAAAAGGAGATTTTGACTGCACTTTTTTAAAAACATTGGTGCTCAGCCATCGTTGGAAGAAAGTTATGGATGAGACAAAAACAAGTTGCCTTTACCATGAACAAGATTTCTTGGGGTCCCACTACTGTCTAAACGTTGTATTGCACGAAAATCATATAACTGGGCGGGACTTATTGTGAGTGCGCTCTAATGATTGGCCAGCTGTCCTGTCAAATGGCATCATCAAAATTAGTTTCTTTATAAGATTTTGTTATAATAACATTTTATTTACCCAGGGCAGCCACTTCAGTTATGAAACTGCTCTTCCAGCGGGCCCTGCATAACATAATATGTTATTACTACCCTTCTCCTATCTAATATGCTGAGCGCCTAGCTAGAAGGTCCCATTGTTATAAGTCTTTGGTTTGACTCGGCCGGGGTTCGAACCCACGACCTCCCGTTCATGAGGCGGGCGCTCTAACCACTGAGCCACTATGCCCGGTGTTGTCTAGTCTCCACATTCCTTTTGCTATAGAATGATTCTTTATACAATGTTTCAGGACATGATTTTCATTCTATTTTTAGTCGTCTGAACAGTTTATAAAAGGGCATGTAATCCTGAAAGGATAATGAACTTGAAAGGTAATCTGTTGAGATAGAGGAGAGGGATTTAGATTTGATTGAGGAATTAAGACGGAGGGAAAGAGAATAATGTGTGCTTAAAGATGAAGTTGAGTTCTGGTCATGCGATTGCATTGTGACAGAAACGGTGTGGAATCGACCAGAAAAGGTTGATCATCTAGCATATAAGAATTGGTGTGTATTGCAAGGTTCTGGAATCATCAAAATGATAAGAAATTTGGCCAAGTCTTGGTAAAGTTACAAACACTGTACACAGAAAGATGTATATGGGACTACACGAACACATGGCGTAAAAATCCTACCCCTGAGTTTTACGATGTTACATGACATATTTAGAATATGAAGGTATTTGAAGAGCCATGCTTTTCAGGGAACATGTCTTATCTGATGTTCTTCCTCAGTTGCATAATAAGAATGATAACGCTCACAAATTATTTTTCACCTCTTCCCAGAACTCAACCTTCTCTTTAATGTTTAGCCGCTGTTCAAATAGTTGAAGACACTTGCACATAATGATTAACTTGTATTTTCTCTCCTGTTTTTTCTTCCCTCTCTATCTCTCCACCAACCCCCTCTCTCTCTCTCTCTCTTCTCTCTCTTTCTCTCCCTTTCTCTCCCTTTCTCTCCAACTTTCTGTCTCTCTCAATTTCTATTGCTTTCTCTCTCTGCCTTTCTGTCTCTTTGTTTGTTTTTCTCTTTTTCTCCCCCCCCCCTCTCTCTTTCTCACACCACAATCTACATTGCTGCATCCATTACCGTGATCGCCATCTACCTAATATTGGAACACCATTTCTTACTTCTTTGTTGCCATGGAAACAGGTATGTAATTAATAATTGAATATTTACCAGCCATTATTACATTTATTCACCAGCCACCCTGGTATATATTACGTGTAATTGATACACTGCGGAAACAGCAAGGAAACCAGTATTCTTCTAACAGAGTTGAATAGAGAGTGCTTTCTTGAAATGTCTTCGCAATGAAAAAGAGCAAATTTGATTACACTATTTTACAGCTTCAATTTGTAAATTCGTCCCTATTTTCACGAAGTAACAGTAGTGAATGATAATCCCATACAATTTGGGTGCGCATTTTCCTCACTACCATCACTTCGTGAAAACAGGAACGAATTGATTTGCGAAAGAAGTAATCAATATTTATCTGTAGCATAATGAATTTATGAAAGTATAGTTGTACAAAGTTTCAGATCAGAAGACTCTGAGGTTTTCTCCCGATGAGTGAAAATGGAAGCCCTCATTTTATACACAACAAATAGGCTGAATACAACACCGCCTCTTGCAAAATTAACATTTTGCCACCTTGCTTTTAGGAAAGTTTTTAAATGATTATTTTTTACAAGTTTTGAGATTTTCACTGTGCAAAGCCCTGCAAGGCCATTTCAGAAGGGAAATTGCAGCCAATTTCAGGTTGCAAAACCAACTCATTCACATCTACATATTGTTCTACATTTACAGTATGGCATGAAAGTATGATCAAGCTGGTGACCTAAAAAAATAGTAACCTTTTAACAACCGTTCGTCAAATAGAAGGGTGGATTATGTGCCTCCAGGGATGAGTGTGATAATCTCATTTACTAAGAAAAGAAAGAGAGACACATTATTCCCAAGATGCTGTAATATATTGCTGTCGACTAGCTTAAATGTACAGTTTCAATCATGATTGTCTGGGTCCATCCGCTCGTGTGGAAAGGAATCCCCCTGTGATCTTCCCACGAAGTGGATTAATATAGGGGGACAGGAATGGGTGGCTAGGGAGGGAGGGGGTGACCCCTCATTTATAATTTATATTTTCTATTTTTGAAGCTGTATCTCTGGACTCTGGGACATTTATTGTAAATATAGAGAGAGAAGGGAAGGGGTGAGGGATAGAGTGAGTAAGTGAGAGAGAGAGAGAGAGAATGTATCCTTTAGAAATAAATCAAGGGCAAGCAATTCTAGTAATTAAAAGTATACATTGCCAGTGGTTTGACTTCTCTCTTATAATTACAACTGTTCACTTTTGTTTTTAAATGTATATTCTACATCTAGAAGTCAATTTTAACTTATTCTATGATATCTATAACTTTAGAATGGGATATATATACTCTTACTGTCTTCATAGCATTTAAAATGAGACACACATCCTCAAGTTCATGTTCACATAATGCCTCCCAACATTCTCTGACTTTCAAGGTTGCAGAAACAAAGATAAAAATGCACATGTTTACCTCCTATTCAATGATTATGACTTCATTACCTGGTATGTGTTTCACTGTCTGCCTGTCTTCTAACATTCTTTTGTCTTCTAAATAATTGACTGATATATTTCAATGATATACATCCACAAGTCCATTTCCATCTATTCAATGATTGTGACAAGTTAGGGATATCCCCTTCAATGCCTCCCCAACATTCTCTGCCACTTTAAAGTCGCAGAAAAGAAAGAAAAATGCACAAGAGCCAAGTCCACTGTGCATACGCAGGCAGAGGAATAATCATGAATCTAATTTCTGAAACAAATCGTTTTGCGGTTTACTGTTGTGCATATCATGCTGCATCTTCCAATCAGGATGCATCGGGAGCAAAGAGTCGTGTTACGACTCGGAGGCAACTCAAGCGGAGACAAGGGGTGTGTCCTCACTAGCCTGAAGATATGTTCGAACTTCTGATATTAAACTGATCAGTGCTTCAAAGTAAAGGCCCATTCACAACAAATGGGATTCATTGGGTGGGTGTATTGGTATTGACAGTAGGTGCATCATCACTAGCCTGAAGATGTTCGATCTTCTGATATTAAACTGATCGGTGCTTCTCAGTAAAGGCCCATTCACAAAAAATGGGATCAACTGTGATGGGTGTCTTGTAATCTACAGTGGGTACATCGTCACAAGCATGGAGTTGCTCTAGCTTGAGATCAGACCGTAGACCTTACTTCCGGCTCATCATTTGTGAGATTCCTAACCGATAGCAACTTCCCCTGGAAACCAAAGTCGGTGTGAAAGGTGCTCATGTATTTCCTCTGTTTACCCAGACAATTGAGGTCGTAACATTCAGTGATTTTTCCCAGGGAACTTCACCTGGAAAAACCTTTGTTGAACCATGATATGTTTACCATTTACATAATCAATGCAATTAACGTTTACTTATCGAAGCAAAGGAAGTGACTGTAATTTTTTACTTGATTTATTGTAAAATGCCTTTCTGGCATGAGACCTAATCTTTCTTTAAAGATAAAGTTGAGTTCTGGTCATGCCATCGTATTGTGAAAGAAACGGTGTGGAATCAATCAGGAGAAGTTGATCATCTAGCATATAAGTATTGGTTCGTACTGCAAGGTTCTGGAATCATCAAAATGATAAGAAACTTGTCTTGGAAAAGTTACAAGCACTGTACACAGAAAGATGAATATGGGACTACACAAACATGTGGCATAAAAAATCTGTCCCGATTTTTATGCTGTTACATGCCATCTTTAGACTATGAAGGCATTTGAAGAGCCATGCTTTTCAGGGAGCATGTTTTATCTGATGCTCTTCCACACTTGCATAATAACAATGATAATGCTCACAAATTATTTTTGACCTCTTCCCAGAACTCAACCTTCTCGTTATAGGTCATATATCTAGATAACTAACCGTAAACCTACTGTATATCTACATCACCATGCAAGCCAATACTTATATAAAGCAGCATCTAACTTTCCTATTATAAAATCTAGTTAAGGATGTGTGGAATGGACATAAGGCTTTATTATTTACTAAAATAACCTGGAAATTAATCTTTCCTTATCATTTCTACAAACAGATTTTGGAAGCTTTTCAAGAGTATGAAAAACTTGTTTCATATCTACTGTAGATTTGTTCGTACATATCATTGAATTCTTACTCCCTTATAGCACAGGGGTAGATATAACTGGTCTGTGCCATCTATGAAATTCAAATCCACCACCACCACCACCACCACCACCACCACCACCATCACTACTGCCACTACCTCTACCACCACCACTACCACCTCTACCACTACCTCTACGACTACCACCACCACTATCACTACCACCACCACCACCACTACCACCACCACTACCACCACCACTACCACCGCCACCATTACCACCACCACAACCCCCACCACCACCACCACCACCCCTACCACCTCCACCACCCCTACCACCTCCACCACCACCACCACCACCACCACCACCACCACCACCACCACCACCACCACCACCACCACCACTACACTACTACTACTATTACTACTCCTACTAGGTCAAGAACACTCAACCTTCATATTTCCAGTCAAGTGTTTCAACTGCTCGACCATTACAAACCCCAAGCAAAAGTTTAATTGAGAAATGGAGCTCATTGGTAAAGCACCTTTTCAAGACATTATTAGTATTATTATTTGCAAGAGAATCATTAGGGGGGCTCAATAGGGGATTTGCATTTCGTGAGGAATCGTGCCTTTTTAAAGAGAGGTTATCACGTTATCAATCCGAGTATTTTAGCCGCTTCGGAATTCATCGTATAGCTACTCTGTACAAGAATTGTATAACTATAAGATAAGTAATCCCATTTTTCTTGTATGAATGTCTCTTTTAAGAAACGGCATATAATGAAACGTCATATGGCGAAACTTGCGTTTAAGCAATGCTAAGAAAAAAACTTGATAAGAATGGGGTCCTCTAGTGTGAATGTTGTATTGTACGAAAACTGCATGAATGGGCAGGGCTTATCATGAATCTTATGAAATTAAAGTCAGCTGGGCGGTATTCCGCATGTCGCTAACTTGGCAACTGACTTCTTCAAAACTAGTTTCTTTAAACAACGTTTCTTTATACAACGTTTCTTTACAAACATTTCTTTACACGGTGTTTCTCTGTACAGCGTTTCTTTATACATTTCTTTATACCAGTTTTGACAGACCATGAGAGCACAGTATCAGTTCTCTTAAATGGACTTGTACCCTAGGTAGAAGCATTTTCTGTAGGGTTCAACCTTATTGGGGTTATCCAAAGAGAACATCAGAGTAGTTTTTGTTATCTATCCTTGAATTGAGGGAAAAGTGGGAAATTTAAGTTCAACCTTTTTGCAGTAAGGGAAAAGTAAGGGAATTAGAGAAAAAAAAAACACTGAAATTAAGGAAAATTCATGGAATTACATGGGATTAACAAGAAAGTAGTCAGGGAAAAGTCAGGGAATTAGAGACGAAATCACTGAAATCGTCTCATGTGCAAACAGTGTTTCCTCTCGAAGGTTATTCATGAAAGAACGTTCGAACTGGGAATCGGTTGAAATAATGATCCCGGAACTGTGAAAATCCATCAAGGATAATCTTGAAGAAGTAAGGGAATGTTTTCCTTCATGAAATGCTAGGAACCCTACAAGTGATCAATTAGACAGTCAATCTCTGATAAAAACAGCCAATGAGACCGATGGCCCATGAGAAAAAGAAAAAGATTAACTGAATAACGATAACCACAAGGTCTTCTCTTCCAATCCATATGAATTTACTTGTAAAAATAGAACAGAATAGCAAGATGCAACAAATAATGAATTAGACGTATAGTCAACCTGTTCGAAAAGTTGAGCCACTCCTACTACCCATCCTCTCCTACAGCCACTGTAGTTCTCTTTAGAACTATAAGCTCAAGAAAGATTACCAACAGTCCTTTTCAGGACTACACACACTCAAGAAAGATTACCAACAATCCTTTTCAGGACTCCTCAATCCTCCCCCTCTCTCACATGGTGTAACCATAAACCTACTGTATAAATAATGAATTGCAAGAGAGAAAGCAAATGATGTTCCATTTTGTTCATTTATATATCTCAAAATTAAAAAGAAACAAAAAACAGAGAGAACACATGTATGCATCCAAACATTGAACATATATGAAGCTGGAGGGGGCGCTGTGCAACTGAATACAATAAGGGAGTTTACAGATAGCACATGGTACAAATGACCCCAAATATCCACAGATCTTTTCACTATGAATATGACCGACAAAGAAAGCGGACAAAATATACAGTTCCTCAGGTAGACAAAGGAACATCCCTTCACTGCTATTATGTAAAAAGTGAATATACATGTGACACCTGTTCTACACATTTTTACATAATAGCAGTGAAGGATGTTCCTTTGTCTACCTGAGGAACTGTATATTTTGTCCGCTTTCTTTGACAGTCATGTTCATAGTGTTTACACATGGAGAAGTTCCACTGTGAGCATCTTAGAATAATAACTGCCAAAGTCCTAGATGTGCTTCATGAAAAGCTTTTGTTTGCCCTTTTGTATCATAGAATGTACGGTAGGTGCACACATGAATAAAGATTACATAACATGAGCACATATTCATCTCGGTGGGTTTTACAATTTTATCAGAAATGACCTTTATCTGCCCATGCGCAGATAGTATTTACGAAATGGCTTATTCAAACAATGTCAGCAACTTATAATTCAAATTACATAATTTGAGGGTGGGTGGATATTAGGAGGGAATTTGGATATAAAAGATATACAATGTATGATATAAAGTCATAATAATTACAAGCAGCTTAGACCATTTTATAAAAGAGAATTAAAGGAGAAAGACATTAGAAAGTACATTAGCAAAATAACAAACAATTTCAATCTTGCGAGGTGTAGTGAAAAGGATTATTCCCAGACCTGGCAGTTATCTGATTATTCAGTATTTGCAGACAGGGGGAAACCATTTGGATAAAGATGCAATTATTTTGAGATTATCAAATTATGAATGTAATCTATAGAGTCTGGAAGGTAATATATTTTTTCCACATTTTTTTCCTTCTTTTTCACTTGTTTTTGTTCTTAATTGATGTTGTCATTATGACATGCTGTGAAATAAAATATAAAAATACAACTTCGATCTTTTTGTTTACTCTTGACAGAACTCCAAGTATCTTCCATATGGTACTTTTTGTTTTTGTGCCGTAATTGTTGAGATGTGCTTAAACTTTTTTCAATTTTCCCTGTATTTGTAACTTATAATTTGTACAGGGTTATCATCATCATCATTATCATCATTATCATCATCATTATTATCATCATTATCATCATCATCATTATCATCATTATCATTATCATTATTATCATTATTATCATTATGTCACTTGGCCCTCTATGATATAACAGAGAAGCCACTTTTCGACTTGACGACTATTCCTTGTTATATTGTTATGAAAATTAAAAGTGAAAATTATCACTAGTTGGATGTGATTTGCTAAAAACTTGTTTATAGACTTGTATAAAAGTGCATTGCTTGATCCTGTGTTATGTAATAGAACGGTCCTTTTCAGCTTGACCATTGTTTGAGGACACCCCCACCTGGCCCTTCAAAGGAATTCAAAAGAAAATTGATGTAATTAAAACACAGAAATGTCGTAAATTCAGTGTAATTTGATAAAAATGCAAGCAATGCGATCTTAATAGCATGACGATTGGCCTGCAAGCCTTTGTGTCCCAAGTAAAGTTCCTAATCGTTTCTGCAAACATGGTCGTCAAAATAATACAGCGATTCTTGTAATTACGAAGTGGTCATTATAGTACAGGTCAGTGGTGGTGATGAATAGGATGTAGGCTGGTCAGGGGATGGTCATAGCTTGGCACGGCCTGGAAGTTGACCATCTGTGGACAAGGGGAGTTCACACTAAGCAGTTATTCTGGATTAAAGTTAGTCTTGGTTAAAGTTAATCTGGGTTAAAATCAACCTTGATCCAATGAATATGAGGTATAGTTCATCAAAAAGAATATGTATAATCTTGGTTATATTTTTTTTTTCAGAGAAAATTATAATGGTTCTTATCAAAGTTCCTCCCCAAATCATTTTTCCTTTGATGTCATGAGAAAACCACTAGATTGTTTTAGTTCCAAAAGCTTAGTGATAACAATGAAATGTTTATGTGTGAACGCCTATGTGTGTATGTGTGAATAGATCAATAGGGTTAGACTAGTATGATCATATATATTAAACATGTAACATGTGAGAATGGCTATTGCATTACTGTGTATCCGTGGGATGAATCATGGAAGAATTTGGCACGTATGATCACAAATTGGAGGAATGAAAGTAGACAGGGAGGTTCTTCCACACTAGTTCAATTAGTCCAAATAGTCAAGGGGGTGTTTCACAGAGATCCTAAGTTGAACTAACTCTAAGTTGGACTTTAAAGTTATGTAGAGCCATCTGTAGTCTTAAAGGGATCGTTGAATAATGTTAAATCTGAGATTCACGGCCCTACGTGTTATCAGTGTCTGTGATATGGTGTAATATTGAAGCCCTAACAAAATTGCGCTTCAAAATGATCAAGAAGTGCCTCAAAAAAGTAAAAATCTTTGAGTGACCGGTTTTACCATACTCGTTTTCCCCAATAGACTGTAGTGTTATGAAAACCGTCAGGCGAACGGTTTTCAAAATTTGTAATTCTAATCATAAATATCTTGATAATCAGACAGGCGATCGGCTTGTAAAAGTCATGGGGTTCCTGACTGACCTAAAGGTTTATAATTATCACTGATTAATGAGCTAAATCCAGAATTTTGTTTCAGAATCTGAGACAAAGTTACCGGATCCCTTTAAATTAAAATATATTTAAAAGGCTTTCCATAAAAGTCCAACTTAGAGATAAGTTCAACTTAGGATCTTTGTGAAACACACCCCTGCTTTAACAGTGATAAAAGTGGAGCACCTTATAAGCACCGCACCTGGCATGGTGGTTATGAGTCGATTGAGCACTATTAACATATGCAGTCCCATTAATATAGTCTGTTTGGAGCCATAGCATTGGGTTTTCAAATCAGATATCATGTTCCCAACTAGTAAAACTATTGACTGCCGTCAAGAAGGCGGCCAGAGCTATTACTACTCTGTAAGACCTTCTTGCGGGCAGCCGACAAAACTTGACCAGTACCTGCATAAATCTGATATCTCATTCATGTGAAAAGGAGGACTGACCCAGACTAATAGACGCTTGTTCATGGGCATATAACTCAGGAAGCGCCATGATTGTTTATAATTGTCTAAGATTCTTTTCGCAAATCTCAAATTACATTGGAATAATATTTCAAAAGTAATTTCGTCTGCAGAGAGCCGCTATCAGGATGCTTAAACTGAAAAAATGATCAAAACTAACTCCCTTCTGTCTCTCAGCATACGATATCCTCTGTAAAAAATGGATAAAGGTCTGCTTCCCCTAAACGTTTTTTTTTTCTTCTTTTAATTCACTTTGCATTTTGTGGCTTCTTCAATGTAAGGTAGGGGTTGTGGCACAGATTTTTTCTTTTTTTCATGTAGAACATAAGAATGTCCATTTCTACTTAAAACACTTATACTATTACAGAGAGCCAGAATATGTACATTGAATTTATTTCAAATGTGATTTTTGCAAAAGATGCATGAGACATATGTATATTTATAAGCAAGCTCCTCAGAATTCTTTGCCATGTGATTGTCCATATGAATTACATCATAATTGTGAAATATACATAAAACAGCATGAGGCATTTTCCCTCCTCTTTTTAGTGTGAAAAGACTCCTACAGAGTTCATACTAATAATAATGATAACAAATCAGGGAGGTGTTTCACAAAGATCCTAAGTTGAACTTAACTCTAAGTTGGACTTAAAAATTATGGACAGCCATTAGAGCCTTAAAATGAAATATATTAAAAAGCAGAAATTCAAGTATTTTAGACTTTTTATAAATTCTACATCCAGATCATGAAATCTCCTTGATGATAGAAAATATCAATGATTTGAATTAACATGTTATGCCTTATACAATAACTTTTACAAAATGTTTTCAAAGATGCTAATGGCTTTCCATAATTTTTAAGTCCAACTTAGAGTTAAGTTCTACTTGGGATCTTTGTGAAACACCCCCCAGGATTTATTTGACACTAAATATGTAATACCATCTCTAAGCGCTCTATTATTACCTTGGTCATTGGATTCACTCACATATTATAATGTGCACCATCTCCACTCCCTGAGAAGTATTCCTACCATATGGTCAGCTTGAGGGCATATATATTTTATAGGGCAATGTCTATCACAAAGTCTTTTGTCATCTTACTGGTTCCACATTTATCTCTTGGGTAGTGAGTGGCAAATATAGATCATTTCCTTGCTGAAGGGCATAAGTGCCTTGCTGGGGCTCGAACCTACGACCTTTGCATTTACATTCAAGGGATTAAAACCACTTGTCTGCAACACCTCTACATATGAATATACATTGTACATAAAGCGTCAAGATGCGTTTTTCCCTCTCTAGTGTGAAAAGACCCCTATAGAGTTCATACTTTACACTGAAAAGTGATGAAAACAACAGCTTCTGGTTCCCACGGTACAAGGTGATGCCACCTCCTTGAACTATCCCCTTTCTCATTCAGACCAGAATAAAATGGGGTATATCTCATGAAAGTTTGGACACTAAACTTTATCCACATCTTTCTACATTTTTCCACACTCAACCCAGGTGAATTAATTCCTTGACATGCTAGAGCGCCGTATTGCCAACACAGCTCGAGCCTGGGTATAATCTCCAAGTTTGGAAGCGCTTAGAGACTTAACTGTAATGCACGCTATATAAAAGCTGAGTACTATTATTATTATTGAACATATGGTATGAGCTACATAGCCTAAAGTTGTTTCTTTATACAAAATTATTTTCAAAGTTAGTTTGGAGCTAGAAAGTAGAAAGCAGAGGTATTTAAGGTTTATTTTAAATATATTATCTGTGTGAATGTTCTCCTGTGTGAATGCTCTGTTTGACACCCTTCCAAAACTTCCTTGAACATTGTGCAACGTGTGAAAGCCCCCAGCGGCCAGCATCTGAGTCTTGTTTGGCTAGCTGCTCTCTCATTGGTCAGTTGTAAGGAGCTAGGCCAAGGCCATTGCTATGGCCATTGTCCAGCCAATGTCCATTTCCATGCAGTGGTCACTCTCTGGTCAAAACATGGCCATGCCAGTCTGAAATTTTGTTTCCTGTTTTTGTCCAGAAAATGAATGTCCAGGAAGTTATGTTTGTGTAAGTTAGTGCATTCAATATGTATTCAAAGAGAATGGGATAAAATTAAGTGAAGAATTAGGAATAAACATATTAATTAATTCTAATTCAATTATTCATAATGTAGAAACAAGTTTGACAATAGTCAATTAAGGAGATATTGATGAAAATGGAGCATACATGTTTTAAAGCATATGAAAATGAAATGATGAAACATATTGCTGCTTTTACGTTTATATAAATTCAGAGAATAGGTAATCATGAACACATTTTTAGAATAATTATGTTCCTTCATTTATCTGTTCATTCTCTATCTCTCTTTCTCTGCTCCATCTCACTTCCTTCTTCTTTTCTCTCTTTTGAAAGGAGTATGTGTTTACAGAATGTGCATCAAGTATTTCTTCGAAAAAATGTAGATTGAATGGGTCTGACTTGGTTTCACTGTTATTCTTAGAAATGTTTTTGAAATAGCAATCATTCTAATTCATGAATGATCTATGGGCAAAAGGAAGTGTTCACTTTTTCAGAATTCATAGAGTCCAGTAAAAAACCTTGACCTGCATTTTCTAAGAAATAAACAATTTGTTATCCTTCTTACCTGTATTTGAAAATTTTCTATTCAGAGGCAGAAGAGAATTAACTGTGTTAAATTACATAATTCAAATTCATGATAACAACAGTGAAAAAAAAAAAAAAAAAACAACTTTCATGGGAGAGGAGTTTGACCTCAGCTTTCCAAGAAAATAGGTGCTTTGACAAAATTGCTTTGACAAAATTCATTTACCAGGAAACGATATAATTATTCAGACATTTACGCAGGAGTTTTGTTTTATGCCTCAACCTACAAAGATGGTTCCGGAGGCATTAATTCTTCAGGCAACAGATATTGTATACTCTTTAATATACAAAGATGCATGCAGCTCTTGGTGGATTTCGACCTGTGAATTCTGAGAAAATAGAAAACCATCTTCAAAATGATTACTAATAGCTTGCTATAATTTGTATATATTGTATGAATAATATACATCAGCGAAGGCGTTAGTAAGAACGATCAATACAGCTGTACCCTAGAGAGTGGGCATGTGATTTGTCATGATGCGTATTAACTGGTTGTTGGAAAGTACTAATGACTGGTCAACCGTCATTAGTATAAAATAATACACAGCAGTGAGGGCATTAGTAAGAATTACTCAAACAAGGTACCTTTGGAACAATCCAACACGCCTGAGGTGATAGCCGAGGGTGTTTAGACTGTTTCAACGGTACCAAGTGTATGATGTGTATTATTTGTTTTATAAAGTTATGTTTTATAACATGATTTTACTAATACTAATGACAGGTTATAAGTATTTACTAATGACCGGTCATTAGTAAAATCACGTGTTATAGGCTAAATAAATGCCTGGTCACGTGTTCACTCTCAACCAATCATTTGATTAGGATCCGCTCCATCATCTTATAATATTTTCTAAAGATCAGCTGTTAAATTGTCTACATGTATAGATCTGACTTTGTTAATTGACTCTAGATCTATGGAATTTATGATTAATGTAGTGTAAAATGTAATATGACATGGATCGTCCTTGACCTTTTCATTATATCTGAAAATAACACATTCAGATCTACTTTGGATCATTCCATGAATCTATGTTATTTTATGTAAGACTAAAAGATTATTTTATGGGCAGTGGGAGTTATAGGAAAGAGATGAAGGGAGAGTTGTAGATGGAGGGGATTTAAAAAGAGACAGATGATGTGCAGGGAAGGGGAGAGAGAGAGGGAAGGGGAGAGAAAGAAGGAAATGAAGGGAAAAACAACTGAGAGGGAAACAGAATTAGGGGGAAGAGAGGAGTAGCGAAAACAGACAGAGGAAGGAATTGGAGAGGGTGTGGATGGATTTAGGGGAATACAGAAAGTAAAGGGGAGTGACATAGAGTGGGGGGGGGGGGGGGTGTTACATCATGTGATAAACAAAATAATATTGTTGCCAACTAGAGAGAAGATTCAGAGCAAATAAATTCATGGAATTATCATAATTAACTCTGCCTCAAGGTTACCATGAAAGGAGTACTTATGTGGGAAAACTTTAAACAATCGAAACAACTTTTATGTCGTTCTTTACAAGCCATTGTATCCCTTTTGTGAAAAGTCATAATCTTTGATTTAAGAGAAGAATTGAGTGGTTCAAGCGATACTCGGAATTTGACCTCGCTTTGTATGGCACTTTTCTGATTTCTATTTGAGGGGGTATGGTTTGAATTGAAATTGTAATGTTAGGGTAACTCAAGATGATGTCATTTGACCTCAGGGTTGGTCAACGGGTCACTGAATGTTCACAGAAGTGAAGCGGTAGGCTTGACCCCAAGTTCACGTACATGTTGGCTGTTGAGAGCCAGAAGGACGTTAAGCTTGTGTATTGTGACTTTTTTTTCAAAATATGGGTTCTAGCCCTTTTAGCTTTGCAGCAGATGATGTATTTCATACATGATTTCAAGAGACAATTATGACATTTTAGGTCATTTTTCATTGTTTCCCTTGACATTAACAAATTCCATGATTCCAAACTTAGCAGATGATGTATTTCATACATGATTTCATGAGAAAAGGTTGGAATTTTAGGTCATTTTTCATTGTTTCTCTTGATAATAACAAATTCCTTGATATTAAACTTAGCAGATGATATATTTCATGCGTGACAATTGTAGGTCATTTTTCATTGTGTATCCTGCTATTAACAGAATTTCATGTTATCAAACTTCACTTTTGATGTAGCCAGTTTTAATTCCAGGAACAGAAATATATTTCTTTTTGGTCCAAACTGTTAATCCATCATTAAAATGAAAGGTTAAGATTTTATTCAATAGTCAGTAACAATTTACAAATATTTTTAAATCGTATCTCGGGATTACCATGAAAATGAGTTTGTGAAATTTCATGTGAAGTTGCAGTTAATTTAAGCCCAATTTTCCCTTTTTTAGTATTATTCATTTATTATCACTCCTTTGAAACGGGAGGGGCACCGCCCCCTAGACCCCAGTTATAATGGGGGAGCCAAAAACCAGAGGTCTAGTAGTAATCTCTAGTATGCTTGCAATGCTTGGGGTTGGAGTCTCACAGCGTGTCCACACACAAAACAATTTATAACTAAACGTCGTATAAAGAATCATCATATAAATTCCAGGGTGTCCACACACACCAGAAAGTAATTCCGAAAGTCTACCTCGAAACGTTGTAAAGGTGCACAGTTTGCTACTGCGGTCATTAATGGAAGCGGAAATGAGAGGTCAGGTCTCCTTTCGCTTTAGGTCACGTTAAGCCCCGTCCAGTTATACCAGTCTAGTTCAAATAGTTACGTCCACACACAACACATTCCGTGATGAGACGTGATTAGGCGTGATTCTTTATTGAGTTCTAGTTCGAAACGATGCACAAACCCGAGTTTCGTTATACGACGTATCGTTAGTAAGCATCCACACACACAATTTCATCGTATAACTATCCCGAAACGGTATAACTATCCCGAAACGGTATAACTAATCACGCCTAATCACGGAAAGTGTTGTGTGTGGACACAGGGTTAATAACACAACTTGACAAGAAACCAAACTTTATAGTCGGGTAGCCGTGACCCAGACTCAAATGAGAATTTGAGATGCAAACAAGATAGAAAATTAGAAGGAAAAAATGAATATGTGGACAAGGAAAAAATGGTCTGTAGGCAGTGACTGAACCCACCCAACTCTTGGCTCTAACTATTATTATACATGGAAAATAGACCCTCACTTTTTATGGCTTTAGTAGAAAAGAGCCCTTGACTGTAATTCCTGACCAATTGATATGTAAATTAATAAGTAACAACCAGGAATTATTTCCCTGTCATAAAATTTAAAATTCATCTGTTTGAAACAGAAGAATAATTGGAATTGTATTCACTTAGTACTAAATTATAGTCTATGATGATAGAAAGCACAATTGTTTTGAGGGTAAAATGCAGGGTGTTTTATAACGGACTGATGTAACAATTACATGCAAATGGGTCACAATTATGCCCTTGTCATATCATATTGTAAATGTACAAAATCAAGCATTTAGACTGTCTGTGACAATAGAATGCAGAATATTTGTAAAATGCTGAGTTATATCTGTCGTATTGATGTGACAATTTATCAAAAATGAGTCACAGTGTGAAGGTGTATGTTAATTGAACCTACCATTGTTGTATTATGTTCTGATTTTAATATGTTGTTTACCGGAAATTAAAGATTAATCTATCCTAGGCCATTACAATCATCTTCCAATCAGACAGTATTGTCTTGTCTCTCTTGAGTGGTCTTTATAGACGGGTTTCACCGTACCTCAGAACAGATTATATAATCTTTGGGCAGCCATGTGGTGGTTCACTTACATGCTTCCACACAGAGTAATAACGCCCTTTTGGCACTGAACGGACAGTCATTACGAGCTAGGAAGCACAGGAAACCTGGACTTTGGTATCTGCTATCTATAGAAGAACCTTCACCCAATAGATAGTCGATAGAACAGTCATACTTCTTATCATTGTTCAAGATTGAATGTGCTTAGCAGAATTATTAGGGTCCATTGTCATTGATTAAAGTAGCAGTTTTGTGTGGAAATTTGTGTTTAAAACTTATAGTCCGAAAAGTAACAGGAAACAAAAAGTTTTTTGAGTAGCCTATAAATGTGTTGAAATTGATCTAGGTTGATTAATGTTTGTGTGTAACAGCGTCATTAATCAAAGATTTGTTTTAACTCTCAAAATTCATGTTTAAACATTTGGTCAAAAAGACAATGGATAGCAAAAATATGTGGGAGCTACATGTAGGTGTAGAGGAGGGAAAACATTGTCAAAGTGATAGATTCTTGCTTTATTCTTGCTTTTTACATGCTTTTATCATGCTTTTATCCATCAGCAGAAAGGTTGAATCCAACATGTTAAAAGTGTTAATCAATCATTATGAAAAAGAAAACACTGTCCATCACTCTTCTGTCCATTTGAATGTTGATTTAACATTTGAGGTTTTAGAGTGAATAAATATAGGATCGTTCTGAAATGACCCACGTTGTTTTGATGACGATGTCTGTGATTCTATTATAATTTGGAGACTTTGACAATGAGTATTCCTGTAATTGCGTTTGAAAATCAAAGTTTTGTTAATCACAATTTTTTCTTTCATTACCGTACACCATTCATCTGTTCAGAGCCAGAAGTACCTTAAATCTGTGTTAAAGTACACATATATGACCTACCGGTAATTAATGCTCTTTTGGCTCTGTACAATAAAGGAAAACAAAATTAATATTTTCTGCGTAATTCATTGAGCACCGATCTGCTTTTTCCCCCCATGAAATATATTCATGTTAATATCATGTGATCTATGTATGAGTCAATGAGAGTTCTATTTGTTGTGTCCTGTCTACATTTAGAACTCCAGACTACTTTTGAGACTGCTGTTTGCCTGTTTTGCATGTCAGTGGTCAGCAGTGGTCAGTTATTCAGGGCTGCCTTCCTGTGGCCATGGCCTGATTAGAGTGGACAGGAATAGGGGAATGTCCAGTTTTCTATTTTGGACCACGCTCAAGGTGGACCGACCAAATTGGCAGCACATGGTTGAGGATCTAGACGCTGACCCTCAATTTCAAAGTTGTAAAGCCCCATTTCCCGTTTGAAATTGGGCCAAGTTTCCAGCCCCCCTCCTAGCTCCTTCTCCCCCGGATTTGTCACTTTTTGGAGTAAAATGTGTCTGGTGTTGATCCTGTTTTGATCCTGTTTTAACCCCATTTCAAGTCTCCCTTATGGATTGCTACTCTGGTTTTAATTATTTAATTTAATTGTTGAAGGTACATTTATCTATGTTGAGAACCAGAAAGACATTAACTCTGTGTAAAAGGATATATTTTACATCCTTCTTGCCCCAAAGAAATTATGTGCTGAGCCTGCTTGCTTATGGCCTGTTTTTTCTTTCAATATTTTCATTAAGTACTTCTCCATTTTCTCAGCTTAAATGTATATAATGCCCCCCTCTCAAAAAATGAAGTGGAAGCTCTATTACCAATAATGTGAAAGAATATGTTTAATTGACTAATACGTTAAGATAAATTTTGCAGGGAAACCGCTTATTGATATATGTGGTAAATTATTATATCGATCCGGCCTGGATAGATATCGCGAATGCACTTCAACATTGAACTTTCGGGCATATATTTCTGTGTTTTGCGAATTTAGGTTGAATGTATTGCCATCTAAACCTTTGAAGGCAATATTAAATAATATTGAATGGATATCTTGCACTCAAAACCCTTGAACCGCAATTTTACCACTACCGGTCTTTACCTTTATTATATATTGCTTTGTCTGCATCTAATACCCATTTCCCCCTTTCATATTTTCACACTTTCTTCCAATATTGCTTAGCTAGAGCCATGCATAAAGGTGTTACAGGGCGGTTTAATCCTTGTAATAAATCAGTTGAGAAATGCGTGAAATGTGTGGTTGGTTTCTTTGCATGTGGTGAATCATCGCATGTTCTTGAAAAATCGTTGTCATATACAGATATAACCGTTGATTGTTGGACTTGAGGTTGGACTTGTGTTTGGCCTTTGTACAGTGTGTGTCGAAAAAATGTGATATTCATGTAATCGATTGTTGGACTTGTTGGTCTGTGAACAGGGTGGGTCAAATCTTCTTTATCAAATTTTGGTTAATTAATATTTTAATAAATTACTTTATGATTTTAATATGTGAATGTATTCAAGTTGGTCTGCCTATCCATTTCACTCAAAACTTGAGCTAAGGCATGTTTGACTTTAATCAGAAATAATACTTTTCTTATTCAGCTGTTCATTGATTGATTTCATTGGTAAAGGTGTCAAATTAAAGAAACATGAAAGTACACTGTTTCTTTGCTTCAATCTTTCTTTACTAATAGGTCCAATCTTTAGGGTTAAAGGCATCGTTTAACAATGTTAAATCTGAGATGCATGGCCCTACATGTTATCAGTGTCTGTGGTATGGTGTAATATTAAAGCCCTAAACAATTTGTGCTTTCAAATGATCATGAAGTGCCTCAAAAGAGTAAAAATCTTGGAGTGACCGGTTTTACCACACTCATTTTCCCCAGTAGAGGGTATTGTTATAAAAACTGTTTTTTCTTGACTCACTCTGTACAAACAACCCAGGCACAAAAGGGAGTGGTTAGCCTTTGCAGTTACCTCCCTTCCCAAGTACATTGTTTCTTTGCTTCAATCTATGTTACCGATTGGTCTAATCTTTAGGGTTATCCCTTTTTTCTTGACACACTCTGTACAATCAACCCAGGCACAAAAGGGAGTGGTTAGCCTTTGCAGTTGCCTCCCTTCCCAAGGTCACTCTTTGTGGGAGATTTTTTTCTTCTTTCTTCTTTTCTGCTTCTTTTGCCCCAGTTTGTGGGCAGCCAGTGTCAATAATATGGGTGAAAAACTTGACCTGACCTGGCCCAAATTCTGACCCTGTCTGTGCACTGGCAGTGGAGCATGGATGGAAAGGGTATGAGGGAATGGGAGCATGAAGGAGAGGGGGGGAGAGAGATAGAGAGAGAGAGAGAGAGAGGGGGAGAGAGAGGGAGGGAGAGAGAGGGAGAGAGAGAGAGAGGGGGGGAGAGAGAGAGAGAGAGAGAGAGAGAGAGGGAGGGAGAGAGAGAGAGAGAGAGAGAGAGAGGGGGGGAGAGAGAGAGAGAGAGGGGGAGAGAGAGAGAGAGAGAGAGAGGGAGAGAGAGAGGGGGAGAGAGAGAGAGAGAGAGAGGGGGGGAGAGAGAGAGGGAGGGAGGGATAGGGACAGAGAGAGGGAGAGAGGGGGAGGGAGGGAGGGAGAGAGGGGCAGGGATAGAGAGAAGAGAGAACCAGAGAAGAGAGAGAAAGAGAGAAAGGGGAGAGGGAGAGAGAGAGAGGGAGAGAGAAAAAATAGAGGAGGGAGAGAGGGAGCTAGGAGGAGGGATAGAGACCAGATAGATATACAAACAGAAATACAGTAAGAACAAACTTTAACTTAATACAATTGAATATATATCAGATAGGAAAGATAATTCTTTACAGTAAGATAAACAAAGAATGAGAAAAAGATACAAAGCATAAAGAAGAAGAAAAGTACTGGTAGAGACAAACATGTTAGCCTACAAGAAAAGAAGAAGAAGGAAGAAAATCTGGAGAATATATTATAGCCTTTGTAGACAATTCACTATTGGTCAAGGATTATTACAGAGAAAGAATGAGATAAGCAAAGTTATTTGGGAGACAGCAAAGTAATTCAAAAGTGTGATAAAAATAACATAAGTCCTCACAGCATATGAAGGAAACAAAGAATGAAGAGAGAGAGAGAGAGAGAGAACCAAGGATAAGATTTGTCCTTTCGGACAAGGTTCTGACCAAATATGCTAGTAGCAGTGGTCAAGTTTCATTGTCGTGGTCAAAGTGTGTTATTTTTTTCTTAGCTGTGCTTCCCTTTCTTGTGTGCCCCCTCGAATCTGTGTATGGACTGAGGAAATAGTACACGACCAATGCTAGCTTTTCAGACTCATTCGTGCTAACGTTGCTGGCAATGGTCAAGCCTACGTTGCATCCAGTGGTCAAACCTGCTTGCCTGCCTGCCAGCATACCACAGTGAAGCGGTCACTTATTTCATTCATGCAGTGGTCAAGCATTAGATCATGAAGCCGGTCATTTTTAATATGCCATACACCGTGGAAGGCTAAAGGATTCATTTTCAGCCACTCCTTTTTTTTTGATCCAACGCCATCATTGTTGACTAAATTGAGGATTGCTTCTTAAAGAAACACTGATTTTCATTGAATTTGTACAAAACTGGAGGATTCATTGGCCCAAAAGTGGAGATTTTGTTTACCAGTTTTTCTCTGGTTTTGGACAATCTCAGGATTGCATATTTCAACAGAGTATTTCTACAGCAACGATATTGAATGATTTTTCTTGTTTGGGAATTGATGTCCAAACTTTAAGTGGTGTTTTAGGATTCTGGAGCCCACAGGAGAAGGTGTCTGCTTGCAGTTTGGAAAAAAATTAGATTAAATTCTGTTAAAAGAGAAAAGGCATGAGCAAAGTATAGAGTTGAATATCATATGTCTGCTTCTCTGTCGCCTTAACAGACATTGGATCTTGATGTCCAAGCAATTTTATAGAATATTCATGAATTCATACCTCAACTAATATTTCTGTTTTGTGCTTTAAATGCTCAAGACATTCTGGACATTATCAAAAACTGGACGATTTTCAACTGTACTGAAACAACAGCAGTTTGGTCACAACTTTCAGAAATGATTATTTGACAAAAAGGAAGTGATTTAATTTCTGTGAAGTAAGGAGTTTTGTGATATAATTCATCAAACTTAAGCCCATCCACTCTTCAAAAGTACAATCTTTATGGAAGCCTTGTTTTGTACTTGAAAGGAACATTCCTTGAATGTGAGGTATATTAGAAGAGAAGGAAATCAACAAGGGCTTTTGTTCTTCGCTTGAAACTTACCAGGGGAAAAAATGCTGAGCATCCTTTGATAATTTGAAATGGACATCGATTGTGGTCACTGAATACTCTGCGAGAAATCTACAATTACAAGAAATCAACAATCTTGTTGCATAGTCGAATGCTTACCACTGTAAATCCAGTGGCATTTACCCAGGTCTTTTCTCAAAGTGTTAAGAACATGTTGATAATTCACTATTGATATACAAGCTAGCGCCTTGTAAATGACATTTCCTGTTTTTTTCTTCATCTGTTGGACTGGCCAGCAGCGCATCATATTATCTGGGCAACACATTGGATCTAGGTGTCTGAAATACTATTGAATTTGACATTTAAGCAGAATTTATCGAAGGAAACGAGCGAGATAACAAAAACCATGATGATGCCCATGAAATTACAACGCATTGGTAAGTATCGAGTTGGACTTAACTTAACTACGTGTCATTCCTCATATTTTGTATCTGTACATATTTCTAAACTTGATTTCTCTTTTGAAATGCACATGGGTGGATTTCAGCATAACTAGAAAAACAATTCAATTATTTGGGACAAAATCTCCCACATTCAAAAGGCAGTAAACATTCCTTGGAGAAAATGTATCTTTTGCAGAACTTTCTTGCATATATATGATAATATATAAGATAATAAGATTTGTAGAGAGAAAAAGAGAGAGAAAGAGAGATAATGATACATGTATGTCCTTGAATTTCCTTCTCATATGATTTAAATTTGTAGAAAGATTTGAACGGAAATGATGTTAACTTGTAATTACACAACTCACGCAGACATCAGAGTAATTGCAAACAAATAATTTCTACAGTTGTACTCACATCAGTAAATTAATAATTTGACTTTGTAAGAGGCAATGAAACTACTACATCAACAAAATGATTTAAAAACTAATTTATCACGTATTAAGAGATAATAAACCAGAAAATTCCAGTTGGAGGTTTTCGGTAAAGAACAATCTGACATTAAAAATTCTTTCAATTCTCGTTTTCGAATGTAATTTATTTAGCATTTGCAACACTATGAAGGGGGAAATGGATAAGCCTTTGCATTGGATAGGGGTTTTCCCGTTTTGAAGTTTGAGACGTCTTTCCTGAAGATTTCGTTCCTTTTGAGGACAATGTGGTAAGCCTCCGCCGATCTTTCAGCACCCCGTAGGCGAGTGATTGTGCTTGTGATACTGCACGTCATCATCATTCCGTCGTCGTAATGTTCTCTGATTATCGATTCATTTTGAAGGGAAAGAGAAAGAGGACTGTTGCATAAAATTGTCATTTTTGTAATGTTACGACATTGTGGTAGACTCCAGGGGCGGGCTCAACTCACCTAATACCGCCCCTCCTTATTTTAACCAAAGCTTAGCATGCCTGAAGCTTTTGATCAAAAAATAATCTTGCTTTCTTGCTTTATTATCTCTTTTTTAGTCCCCTTAAGCTCTGGATCTGTGCCTCTTTTTTGATTTTCTTCAGTTAAAGATGCAATATTCAACTGAAGAATTCAATATTGCAGTTAAATGCATCAGTATTGTGAGTTTCTTTATAAACGTGATATTTCTTTGTGCGCTAAATATAAAACAAGAACAGGCCCTGGATATTAACTATATATTCTCTGTTTAGACCCATAAAGGCATTAATGCCGTATTAAAGTATATGAGGCCGCACCCTTCTGGCTCCAAAAGACAATATAAATTTCTGGGGGGTGTTTCACAAAGATCCTAAGTTGAACTTATCTCTAAGTTGGACTTAACAATTATGGAAAGCCATTAGCATCATTGAAAATATTTTGTTAAAGGTATTTTAAAAGGCATAAAATGTTGATTCAAATCATTCATATTTTCTATTATCATGGGAGATTTCATGTTCATGATGTGGAATTTATAACAATTCTAAAATTCTTCAATTTCTGCTTTTGAATATTTTTTATTATAAGGATACAAATGGCTGTCCATAATTTTTAAGTCCAACTTAGAGTTCAGTTCTACTTAGGATCTTTGTGAAACACCCCCCAGGGCATACAGTTAACAACTGAATTATTCATACCCCTTCTAAATTTGATGTTCTTTGTGGTTTTTGTAACTCAAGAAGGGAACGTGGGCTTGTTGAATTAGGGCCTTTGTTGAGTATTTTTAGATGTATGCTATGAAATGTCACATTCTCAAGAAACACAAATTGGGATAAATCAATATTTTGCATACTTAAAAAATTACAAGACTTGGAAAGGGTATGAATAATGTACATGTATTTACTAATTTTGCTTCAGTGTCAGCATTTGTCTGAATTTTTCTTGTAGAAGTCTGAATAGTTGATGTTCTTGAAAAACCGTCACCTCCGTTGTGTCGCTTTTCCTCCTTCAGAAATGATGCATGCTTTGCTATTTCAAGTGCGTTGACGTAATAAAAACCATTTTCTGCCGTTATAGAGAGCTGTTTCCATGACGACTGCAATCATGCAAGAAAGACCATTTTTAAAGCCAAGTTCATTAATGCCCCACTACATTCTCCATTTATCTTTCTGAATAAGTCTTGGAGTCGGTCAACGCAAATGTGAGTTGGATGGACTTATTAATGTAGGCGGTGCTGCAAGCAAATATGAACATGCAATTATGTTGCTGTGCTGTTCCTTTGTGATTAATGCTTTTGACAATTCAACAATTTGTGTGACAGATTCTAAATGTTAGTTGGATGAAGTTACTAATACTGTTGAATGTTGATACAGCCAGTAATTTACGAACATGCAATTATGTTCCTATGCTGCCAAATTGAGGAATGATTAATGCCTTTGAAAATTCAACCTTTTGTGTGTCAGATTTCAAATGTTAGTTGGATGAAGTTACTAATACTGATGAATGTTGATACAGCCAGTTAATAACAAGCCTGCATTTATGTCCCTTTGCTGCCAATTTAAAGGGAGTGTAGCATGACGAGACTACCTGTCTTAATTTCCTGTGGCCTGACTCTGGGCCAATCGCGTATAATACGACTACAAACTACGCAACCGCAGATATCACGTGCGTGCAACATACGCGAAACCAAACCGTAAGAGAACTTTGGTCTGTTTTGCGAATGCTGACCATGTAGAGATTAAGTCGCTGACTACCGTTAATCAATTCCATTCGTTTTGTGCAGTTGTCCGAAAGAAGACGTAGATGGCGTTAACCAGTTTTTGCCAAGCTACACTGTCTTTAAGAAGTGATTAATGCTTTTGAAAATTCAATAATTTGTGTGAGAGTTTCCAAATGTGAGTTTGGTGAACTTATCAATGTAGTATAGTAGTATAATAGATTTAAAAAATCTAAGCTTGCATGCACCAATTTAGGATTGCAGACCTTAATTGCTTGTGAGATTACACCAATCTAGACGTTTGAACAAGCTTGCCGAATATACATACAGATGTCCTGCAAGCTTGCAGAGAGAGGGTCCACTGCGTTTTGCTATAATCCATAATATATGTTCCTTACTTTAAAGCCCCTGTGCACTAGTGTGGCCAGGAGGGATTAAACCTCCCTGCATGGTCACTGACAGGAGGTTATCTCATCAAATCAGCTCTCAATTAACATAAGAAAAAGGGGATCATGGGAGACCAATGGTCACCGATTAGGCATGGTTTGCTATATGGAGGGCACAAGTAGCTATATAAGTAGTGCAGTGGGGCTTTAAAATCTTGTCCCGTCCCTTTAAGTTGTCCTGAGGGTCATGATGATGCATGCCTTTCTTTGTGTCCGTCCCTTGTGGTCAAGGCCTAGTCCATTGCTTCAAAGCTGACCCCGACCAAGTGCCATCTTTCACTCCAATTCCCTCAGCATCTCACACTGGTGATGATGATGATGATGATGAGTCTGCCATAAATAGGAGAAACTTTCCTCTCTGAGGGCTCTGTGGGGGGTAATACCCTCCCTCCTCTGTCTTCAAGGAACTGCCCCCTGAGAACAAGAAGAGCGTTGGCTAATTTAGGGTGCGTTCAAGCAACACTTTTTGACCCTAGAAACACGGTTTTCAAAGACGTTTAGTTTAAAAGACGGTTGCGTTCAAATGTTTAAAAACGCAAACATTAAACGCTGAAACAAATGTGTTTTGTACCGTGATTCTGCAGAATCACGGTTACTAAAAATTGCTTGAATGAACAGAGATCTCGATCATGATTCTATAACGTCATTATTGTGGCCTGCTTCCGGTTTGGCCGACAGTCGATCGTAAACAAATTCAGAAAGCATGCAGCGAAGTTGACCTTAACTTCCTGGGTCAAACTGCACAGTGTAATGAGCAGCGGGATTGAAATGAGGGAGAAACGGCGTTGATGAAAAATCGCTTGAACGCTCTTCCACAGTAACCATGTTTTTTAACAGCGTTTTGATTTGTGATTCTAGCTTCAAAAAATTGTTTGAACCCGCCCTTAGTTTAGTTAATTTAGTCTGTTATGGAGAGAAGAAACTGTCTGTTGAGAGCGGGAAGGGCACTATGTGTAATTTGTAATAAATGGAGAAACCCTCCTCCCGGGGGGGGGGGGGGGGGGGTTTAGCTGTCCTCCTCTGTCTTCAAGGAACTGTCCCCTGAGAGCTAGAATTTCATCTTGTATGATGTCGGTATCTTCCTCGCTCTCTCTCAGCAGATGGAACTGTCTTTTTGGGGTATTAATGGGTAAGATTTATCGGAACAGGAAGTCTTCAAGACAATGTATTTTGAGAGCATTGAAGCAAATTTAATTTACAAAGACATTCTTTATCTTGAAGACTTTGAGAAAACACTATAAACAAATCCTATAAACTTCCTCTGTCTTTATGAATTATGTTAAAGGGAATGTAATTGCGCTCGAAAAGCAATAATCTTCAGAATTGATTGCTAGAAAATCGTCAAAGCTGTTTTTAACTAGAAGCCAAACAAATGCCACAATTTCAGTAGCTTATAACAGTTATTGTAACTTGTTTTCGATAACAAGTTTAATGAAACATGGCCCTGGTTCTCAATAGATGGTAGATATATCTGTATTGTGCTTTAAATGAAAGCAATTAATGGGATCATTGTAGAGCTTTGATAATCAATTAATCCGTTAATCTGCATGACCCAAATCTTCCAGAGATTTGAGTCACGCCCTAGATTTGGGTCATACCGGTGATGTTTTCTCAAAATACGGTCAGCGTCCCTGTATTCTGGCTTTAATTGGACATTCCTATTATCTGGTCATTGATTTCTGGTCATTGATTTCTGGACAATTCCTGGACAATCTATGAATCATGGATTGTCCATACCACCATCCCCTCCTCTCCCTTCCCTTTCCCCCTCCTCGCTCATTGTCGTCAGTCAACGCCCCGTAGAAGCCGGCCGACCCCTCCAGGCATCTTGTGACCCGGCAGGAAGTCGTGGATTGTGACCCAGGGGTCACCTGAGCTGGTTGCGTCTGAATCCAAACCTTCCCAATGACAGATCGAATTCTAGAGCCGGTCAGGGATTGGGAGAAGAGATCCTCCCCAAGAGCTGGGAGTAAACAAATAGATTTTCTTGAAGGAAGTACAGTCAAACCTGTCTATAGTGACCGCCCAAGAGGGACACAAAATGTGGTCTTTGTACGCAGGTTCCTTTAGTACATGTTTCAATGAGAAACCATTTTCAAGAGAAACAAAAAATGTGGTCTTTGTAGACAGGTAGTCACTAAAGCAGGTTTGACTGTACATGCCTCTGGTAGGATGTTATGATATACAGCCCTTGCACCAAGGAATGAATGAATTCTGCAGCCTGCGAGGCGAGACAGAGTTGTATTTTTTGTAGAAAATTCATTTGTAGTAAACAATGGATTTTCTTGAAGAAGTATGTCCCTCAGATGGGATGTAAAGCTGTACTGTCCTTGTAACGAAGACAATGAGCTCTGGAGCCTGCAAGACCCAAGAGCTATTGTCATAGTAAGTCCATGTGTAGTTATCAAGCGAACATTCTTGAGAAAAGTATGTCTCTCAGAAAGGACGTAAAGCTGTACTGCCCTTGTATTATTAAAAAATAAATTCTGGATTTGGTCCCAACTTAAACATTAGACCACACACTATGCCCAACCCTAAACATTTTCCTGAATAATTCAAACCATAAAATAACATTGGGTAAAAATAAACACAAACCTTTTCAGCTTAGATTTTCAAATTGAATTATGATTTGTTTGCATCCCTTGCAGATAAATGCATAGGCCACCAATGGTTTGATTTGATTTGTTATAAGTATCCTGTGTTGAAGGGAGAAAAAAAATGTCTGTGTGTCTGTCATACAGGTGTATGTGAATGTATTTGTTAGAATATTCTATATTGTTAGATTATAAATGCCCATCTCATGTTCCCATTTAAAATATGTGTGACAAGTTTGATGCCCATTTTTTTCCTTCATTTTTAACTTGAAGATGTAAGTTTTAATTTTTATTTGCCACACTGTGTGTTACAGAGTATTAAACATAATTTTATATTTTGCCTCACTAGAAATGTGTGCTTGTCTTATATTATTCACCAGAATTCATTTTTATAATAAAATTTGACATTTGCATTTTTTCTCTTTAAACATGAAGATTGGCAGTTTAATTTGAGTAAGAACTTAGAAGGATTGGCATGGCTTGCAACGTGTAACTTGAGATTTGCTTTAAGAGGAACATTTTATCTAGATGACTGGTTTAATTTAGCTTCAGTATACGTTGAGTTTACGCCACATTTTGCACACTTCACAGAAGTGTTTGGAGGGCTCTTATTGACCATTCATTTTTATGAGATTTTTTTCTAACTCGAATTCATGATGAAACCTTTTCAAGGGTTAAATAACATTTCTACTCGCAGTGGAATAAACGATGTTGCTCTCCAGTCGTCATCACTATTATGAAGCAACAAATACGTACAATAACAATATGATGGATTCGTCGGTTCTTATTAGCGCCGACGTGTCAAATGTACTTTCATTTAATGAAAATCCTTATTTTCACTGCCTCTCTCTTCTCACTGTACATCTGTAATTAAGCATTTATTATTCTTTCAGAAAATTTTCACTGGTAAAAGTTTACAGATTAGTGAGCTAATAGAAATAATTAAATAGAAATCTATCTTCTCCCCCATGTTGTTCATTCTGTCTCATGTTCCTCTCTCTCTCTTCCTTTGTCTCTGTGCATACTTTTCTTTCAAATTATCAATCTCTTTATACACCCTCTCTCTTTCTCATTCTCTGCCTCTTCCTTTCTCAGGCCGCGTTCATGCTTGATTTTGACGGCCAGAATCAGGCATCTGTTACGTGTTTAGTTTAAAACATGCTTGCGTTCATGCTCACTTTTGTAGAATCACCGAAAAACGGCGATCACGAACGCCGATCGTAAACTCACAAAAAGATGCGTTTACAATTGTAAACGCGTTTAAATGGGTTCAACGCACTGACCTCTAGTGGGTCTACGTAGCATGCACAGTGAAGGTCACACAATGCCACACAAGGAGAATTGCCTGGATGAGCCAGAGAAGTAAGCATGAACAGCTACACCGTGGAACTGCGATCACGATGAGCGTTTACGATGAGCGTTTCAGATCGCTCATTCTACCTTCAAAATCAAGCATGAACGCGCCCTCAGTCTATCTCTTTTTAATGTCTTTATCTCTCCTCGGGCTCATATACATTACATCTCTTTTCTCATTTTGTGTGTGCATACCCTATTCCTTCCAACTTTGAGCAGTTTATTTAAATCTCTCTCTCTCTCTCTCTCTCCATCTCTCTTTCTATCTCTGTCTATCTCTATCTCTGTCTCTCTCTTCCCCTCCCCACTCTCTCTTTCTATATTTATCTCTCTCTCTCCTTCTATCTCTGTCTCTGTCTCTGTCTATCTCTGTCTCTCTCTTTTTCTCCCTCTCTCTCTCTTTTTTTCACTCTCTCTATTTCTCACTCTCTATATCTTTTTCTCCCTCCCTCTCCCTCCCTCATCACTCTCCCACCCCTCTCTCACCCCTCTCATCCTCCCTAAAGTAAGACATCCTTCTCCTATCCCGTCCACCTTCCTTTCAACCCCTAATAAGCGATGGTCAAGCGATGGTCACTCTCAAAATGACCCCTTCTAATCCCCTCCGACCTTGACCCACGATGACAGTCCCTAATTAAATAATCAAACCCCCTTTGTCTGTGCTGGAAATTACCTCAACCCTATTCTAGATCTCGTCATAATTAGTCCTGTCATATATCCCCCGTAATTGAATTATGTAGTCTTACTACGTATGGGATGGGCTGGGAATCTGTCGTATACCGAGCGCAAGAAAGGCGCTAATGTCCTACCCTTAATACATAGAGATAAATGGTAATGCCCTTCTAGCTCTAAGCAGTTGGGACACCCCCTCTTAATTGAATTACAGACTCTTACTATATAGGGGATGGGCTGCAGTTGGGTCCTGGGAGGCAAAAGGGAGTTAAGTCCTTTCACAAACTGATTCATTACACTGATTAAGCAAACAAATATGGACATAGTGCAATTTCAATCGTAACAAAGAAATGAAAACCAATAGTACTACTGCTGCAAGTTGAATAGATACCAGGGATATTTTATACTCCAATCTGAAGTTTTGATTGCAATAAAGAAACAATAATAATTTTTAAAATGTAGTTTTTATACCCTTCTGGCTGTCAGCAAACATTACAACCCCTCTCAATTGAATCATGTGTGTTTTACTACATAGGGGTTGGGCAGGGGTTGTCTAATCGGCGTCAGAAGGGCTTTAACTCACATGAGTTTACAGAGTTAACGCCCTTCTCGCTCTCAGCGGAGGAAGGGTAGATTGAAAGTGCAGGTGATGACTTTGGTTTTGAAGGATTAGCCTCAGACTATGGTGCGATGGGTTAGGAAAGGGTCGAGCTGAAAGTGATATTCATGAGACACTCTCGGTCTGAAAGTCCAAGTAAATGTGATGTTTTAGAAGGAAGGGGGGGGGGGGGGAAAGGAACCCTGAAGAATTAGTTTTGGGTCACTCATTCATGGTACCATTCAGTCAGTTATCTGAATGCCCTGCCCCTTTTCTCTCTGTTGCTTCCCCTCTCCCAACATTTTCTTTTTACCAGATTTACCTTTTTACAATTTGTTTCTATTTTTATGTTATCATCTGCTTTAGATATGAACATAGTGATATTTTTTAATTTATTTGCTGAGAGGCAGAAGGCTTTAATTCATCATATTTTTTTTTAAAGAGTTAATGTGTCATGATATGAATTGATGAAATGTATAAGGAAGAACAAGGAAGAGAAAGAGTGATAGAGAGATAGAGAGAGAGAGAGGGTGATAGAAAAAGAGAGGGGGAAGAAATGAATAGAAAAAAAAAGATAGAGAGAGGGGGGAATAGAGAGAGACAGACAGACAAAACAGAAACAAAGAGAGACACAGAGAGAGTAAGAATGATGTAAAGTTGAATCTCCAGTTCTCCACAAAGAGATATATTGAACACAAATGTCAAAATACCCACCCAAAAGGGAACCAATATTATACTACCCCAGACAACTAGACAAACAAAATCGCGAGTTTGGCATCATTTATGATCTAAAATTATAAATCTTTTATTTGTTTGCTCTCAAAACCTTCAATATTGCGATCACAGTGACCAAAGTTGTCCCATATCCGTCTGAAAAATGAAGCGGGCAAGTCACGAATGGAGGGCCCTCGACGGCGGCTCGCGTTCATCAATGCCTGTCGTTGACCTCTCAATGAGTTGTACGTGCTGGTCGGTCGGGAATGTAGTTCTCCATCACATGACTAGAGAGGGAGCCCTACCGCAAAGCATTCTGTAAAACATGAGTGATCCTGTGAATGTGATAAAACCTTTGAAAGCAGTTAGAGGAATGTTATGAACCAGAGCAAAATAACATTCCTATAGGAAATCTATTCATTCTGATGGTCATATCTCAGCTAATACTTAACATATTCAATTGATTTTCAAAATGTGGTCGCTATTTTCTATGCTCTTTCGGAAAATGAAGTAAAAATTGATAAAAATTTTAAAATAGTGTTTTTGATGACGTCACACTTCACCCCTCTATTGACTCCTCTATAGAATGAAGATCCACCTCAGTCTAAGTTTACTCTCTCATATTTCAGTTCACAATTTCTTGCAAGGTCAAACCAAAGAGGCTGTGGGTCAGTCTTGAATGGGCTGACCGGAGAGATACCAAGATGAAATATTTGAGATGGAGTGACCAGATGGTCACTTCAAAGGCTAGCTTGCTTGACCATTGACCAAGTGACCATATGTGGTCATTTTTTAATCATCTCTTCTCTCATATTCCATCCCTTCAGATCGGTCAGCTTGCTTTAGACTCTTCTTAAAAATCAGACAAGCTGCCCAAAAAGGGCTTCAGCTTTTGAAATGGATCATACTGTTCAGTTAGCCATAATGTGGAACTAAAAATCTTTGTTCTTAGTGAGCGTGGACATTGTCATTTTTTGCTCATGCATTACCTTTTTATCAACTTTATTTGTGACTTTGTGTTGGTTGGACAGAATGCATTGAAAGCTCTCTTTTCATAGATCCGTAAACAGAAGTCTTATTTTCATCCTAGATTTACATTTACGTATACAATCACAATAGAATGAAAAGGTTGTTCCCATATCACCCTAGATACAAATCTTTCTGTATTGATAATGCATTATTTATGCAAGAAGTATTAGTACTTAACCACCAAACAAGTTAAATATTATGGAAACAGAATATATGATATTTGGACGCTATTATTGAGCCTTTAAGATGTTGACAACTAAATTCACTCATAAACTCCCCAGTTATGGTAGGCATCGAGTTAAAACTTAATGTGTAGTCATAAGAAAGTAGTATATCATCTGTTTGGAGGAAGAATGGTGTTAGTTAACTTATATTCTTTTATAGAGAGTTGATGCCCTTTTAGCTCTAAAGAATTGATATATTCTTCACTTGATCCTTATCTTGCCTGGTGTGGGGAACGCTAATCCTTAAGGAATTAATACAGCATAATTCATATAGAGATCACTGTATAGAACGACAGAACATCAACTCGAGGAGATAGATGATTTCTTTAAACCATTGCCTACTGGAGCCGGTTGGCTCTCTGTGTTAAGCCTATAGTAATGAATGAATTCAATAGTCAACAGGTTATTTACATCAATAAATCAACGTATCTACCTATTCTACTTTGCTATTGTTGCACCTCAACATTGCATAACCGAAACTTAAAACACATCGCCAAATTGCTCATACCCCCCCGCCCAAAGGCGCCCTCCGTGACCCTTGCGTCCGAGCGCCGCCAACGTAACCTCTTCCTCTTATCTCTTCGCATCCGAACGGATAAGTTACACTAAAAATCGCTCCCAAAAGTTGAAGAGTTTTTCCTCTTTAGTCACTTTTTGGTTCGCATTTTCGCCTTTTATAATATTCTCTACGATTTCCTGTTCGTTAGAGAGTAGTTTCACTCCGTGAATTTATTTATTTATCAGTATTCTAGAACGTTTTCTTGCCGACTACTGTTACGTTTCCGCTTTCGCGTTTGCCTGTCCTCACTCCTCCGAGGCCTCGGGTGCGTGCGGGGGTAGTCGGTGGGGTGTTTTAGTCACTGGTAGTTTATTTAATTCTTGTTGATAATTGCTCGTACCCTTTGTTTAATTTTCTTTCCCGCAGGTTATAATATGTCTCGCAGTTCTTATTTTCTCTTAGCAGGTTTCACGAAGAAGAAATCAAGTTCTGTCGCGAGAACGAAGACGACAGATTCTATTAATAAGTCTTCGTTAGTTACGCCCCTCGGGAGCGGTGGTGACACCGCAAACCCCGGGGATGCGAACGTCAGTGGACGTTTATGCGGGCAAGGGAAGCCTATGAGAATGGTCGAGGGGGCGATTTTATCTCCTCTCGGGACGGTTCCCGGAAACCCAGAGGTATTAACTCTGGGTGGAACGGGCCTTAGTTCTGCACCGCCAACAATTGTTCCGTCAGGTCTTTTGTTTGGTCGGTGCACAATTCCATCGAAGGATACGAAGACGAAGGATTCTACTAATAAGTCTTCGTTAGTTACGCCCCTCGGGAGCGGTGGTGACACCGCAAACCCCGGGGATGCAAATATCAGCAGACATTTTTGCGGGCAAGGCAAGCCTATGAGAATGGTCGAGGGGGCGATTTTATCTCCTCTCGAGACGGTTCCCGGAAACCCAGAGGTATTAACTCTGGGTGGAACGGGCCTTAGTTCTGCACCGCCAACAATTGTTCCGTCAGGTCTTTTGTTTGGTCGGTGCACAAAGCCATCGACGGATATTCGGGTTGCTTCCGGACTTGAACCGGTCACCGATCGGTTCTTCTATCCCTTTGTCGGATTTGCCGGTTTCGGATTTCGGTCCGGGTACCCGTGCAGCCGAGTCGGATCCTGGGGCTTCAACTAACCGCGCCTCTCCGTCGGTGCGTGTTCTGTTTTCCCGTTTCGGTTTGCGGGGAGCTCCTACCGTCGGGCTTTTATCGGATAACCGTCCCGTTCCTTCGGCCTTTTACGTTACCGCTACGTCTCATAAGAGGCGGGGTTCCCGGGACGCTGTGGCCGGTTCTTCCTCGGATTTTGTTTATCCTTCGAAGAATCCGCGCTCTGATTTTATGGAACCATTTGCGGCTCCTCGGGGTCCGCCTTTGTTGGCTACTCTCCCTCCGTCGGTGCCTCCACCCCCGCCGAAATTTTCGGATTGGATGCGGGCTTTTGCTGACGCTTTTCGATCTTCGGTGCCCGAGTCGGCTCCTCCGGTTCGTCCTACTTCACTTTCGGATCCGATCGCGGTTGATTTATTTTCGGAGTTTTCCGAAGATGCATCGATCTCGCCTGAGCAGTCGCCGGTGCGGGTTTCGAGTTGTCATATTCGGCCGGGGTCCTCTCTTTTTGCTTCTCCGCCTCACGCTTCGTTGGGCGCTCTGAGAGGCGGGGATCGTCCCTGTTTATCTGGTCAAGATAGGGGGGGCTCGGTTGATCGTTGGGACACTGGTTCCATCGCTCAGTCGTCTGGTTCAGTGGCGGGGGATGATGCGTCTACTCCGTTTGTGTCTCTGGCGGCGGATTCGTTAGCCTTGTTTCACAAATATGTGCCCGATTCTTGTGTCGTCCCGGTGTTATCGTCGGGGCGGCGGGGCTTCCTGTCTTCTAATTCGGACTCTTCAGCGGTTCAGGGACTGTTTTCTTCCTGATCTACACAAAGAAGAATTTGTGAATGCCGCAGAAGACTTGTCGTCATCGACGGGATTTCTTAAGCGGCAGGTGGACAAGTACGCTTTCGTTCCTCAGGATGCGGTTTTGTTTTTGTGTCCTAAACGGGTTTCTCCCAAACTTGTGGCGGTGGCCAGTCGTTTGGGGAAGAAGTTTGGGACTCGTGGTCCTTTTGATAAAAGTGACATTTTGTTGTTTGATCTTTTCTCACGGCTTGCGGTGACTTCGCATTCCATCGAGAAGTATCGTCGGGAGCTGTGCTCACTTATTTGGGCATTCGACCGCACCAAATTCCAGGACTGCTTCCGCAGATTCCAGTGGCCAGCCCCCACCTTTGTGGAGATAGTTTCACTACTCTACTGCAAGCCGAGTTTGATTGTGAGAAGCAGGCTCGAGACCTGTCCGTTGCTTTTCGCGATGTCCAAGAGCCGTTCCTTCCTCCAGACCTCGTAAGAAAAGTTGAAGTTTTCGGGTTCTTTTCGTAAGAACGTCGTCCAGTCTAAGGGCCGCCCTCAGGACTGGTACCCGGCCGAGGAGGAATACCAGGATCGTGGTCGTCCTTCGTCTCGAGGTTCTTCTTACCGTGATTCTTCTATCTTCCCGGACTCCCTTTCGTGGTGGTGGGAAGTCATTCTCTAGAGATGGCTTCCCCCGAGTGCTTGGGTCTTAGGTCGGCGGGCGGCTCCGGAGATTTCTCCCGGCGTGGGAGAAGATCACCAGCGACGCATTTGTTCTGTCGGTGGTACGAGAATTGTCGCCGGTGTTCGTAATTCCCAAGTGCTCGGGTTCTTTGAGAATGATTCTCAACATGAAGCGGTTTAACCTTCATTTGGGAAAGGTTCTTTCCGAATGGATCATCTGGCAACCATCCTTTCTTCATTGAATCCCGCAGACGTCGCGGTTTCTTTGGATCTTCGCGACGCTTATTTTCATGTGCCGGGGCAAATTCTACCGTTACAGAGCGCTCCTGTTCGGTTTGCGCCCTGCTCCTCGGATTTTCACGAGAGTCGTGGCGTCAGTCAGGCTGTTGGATCATATGCAGATTCTGATCAGTACGACTCAAGATATCGGATTTCTCATAAATTGGGAGAAATCAGAATTCGTTCCGACTCGCACGCCGTCTTACCTAGGTGCTCAGCTGGACATTCGTCATCAGCTGGCTCGTCCCAGTCTCGACAGGGTCGAGACGATAGTCAGGACTGCTCGGTCTCTGAGATGTGCACGTCGGGTGAAAGCCGAGCGTTGGCTTCAGTGGCTAGGGTTTCTCTCCAGTCTAGTCGACATGCTTCCAGATTGTCGACTATTGATGAGTCCCATCCAACTCTTTCTGTTGGAGTTTTATCAGCCGAGCGTGAGTTCTCTTTTGTCATGAATCCCCCTGTTGTCCAGAATCAAGGGTCTTCTAGGTCCTTGGCTTCGTCGTTCCTTCTTCCTTCAGGGCGAACGCTTCCGAGTTCCTCTCCCTTCCGTGACCGTCACCACGGACGCGTCGCTGTTGGTTTGGGGAGGTCATTGCCAGGGGTCAATGATTTCAGGAGACTGGAGTCATCTGGAATTTCTGCCCCACATCAATGTGTTGGAACTCATGGGAGTGTTTGCTTCGCTTCGTCACTTCCGTGCTCGTCGGGTGGGTCGTTCGGTTCTGATTCTTACGGACAACGTATCGGTGATGGTGTACATCAACAGACAAGGAGGCACTCTTTCTGTGGCTCTGAACGAGTTGGCCTCTCAACTCTGGGCGTGGTGCAAGGGGGCGAGGGTGTTCCCGATTGCATCACATATCCCGGGCGAAGAGAATATCTTAGCGGACTTTCTCTCCAGAGGCAAGTGCCTTCCCTCGGAGTGGACTCTGACTCCGACTGTCTTCAGGCAACTGAGGAGAGTGTTCGGTGTTCTCGACATCGATCTCTTCGCAACTTCGCTCAACCATCGTTTTCCTCGGTTTTCTCGAGAGTCCGGGAACCAGGAGCTTTTGCTCTGGACGCTTTCGCGATCCCGTAGAGGGATGGCGGGCT
>JAVYIG010011144.1:0-63081 GCA_035222895.1 Strongylocentrotus droebachiensis
GCAACCAAACAGCTTTTATGAATGCCCATGATCAATATGCTTCTTTTATTTGCCGCAAAGTTGCTGGTATATGAAAAGTATCATTGGTTCTAGTGAATTGAATTTTGTTCTGATCTGCATGTAGTATGTACATGTACATGTACCTGCTTAATCGGAACATATTTTTGCATTTTTCTTCAGTTTTTGTATAAAGCAGATGAGCAGTAATAACAACTTCTTGGGGCTAATCTAAATTAGAAAGTGTTCTATCACATGCACACATTTTTTTGCAAACTATTTCAAATCAAAATCTGACAAAAATCTCTTGCATTTTGACTTTTGAGGGTATTCCATGTATTTATTTGGTTTCATTTTACTTGTTTTCATGAATTAGAAACGCTACAATGCCTGTGGAATTTCATAGGAGAATTGTCAATGTTTTCAAGTGATGTCAAAATTTGCACAGAATATGTGATTTGGTTTTTAATTAGTGCAGACTTTTCATGTGTTTCGCTTGGGAAATTCAAAGAAAATTGCGTTCAAAATTTGATTGAAATTTGCATGAAAGTATGTAATACACCTCTTGAATAGAAGTACATGTATGTTTCTGTAGCAGTAATTGTGATAATAGCTACATTTAATACACAATGTACATGTACATGTATGTAATCTTATTGATGTCCAATCTTCAGATCACCTACACATACAGTACATATACAAAGTACAAAGTACCACTATTATTGCAGCTTAGCAAAGCTTCCCTGAGAATTTCTACTTTAATAGCAGGTACCCGTTGACAATATCTATAGCACATTACTCACTCTGTATCAAAAGCTATTACTGTCACGCAAACCTTTTGCATAAATATACAATTTTCAAAATACACATACGTACAGTAAGTAATTTGATAAGGCAGCTACAATGTACCTGTAGTAGAATTATGAAAATAGTTTAGTGAGAGGTCTTTATTCATTATTTTCATTCACTGTAATTGTTATTTCTCTGAATACTATTCATTGGTGCTTGTGCAAATATCTATTTGTGTATACCAGTATTATGCATGTACTACTGTACACATACGCCATTTTGCAGTCACAAACCAGTAACTCATCTTACATGTACATGTATGTAGTTTAGGTTTTTAGGAAATCTCAACTCTTGTACCACTTAGTACATGCTTAAAGCAAATGCAAAATCATCCGTTTTTCGATGACATGCATACATGTATATTGATAACAAGCAATCCTTATTTGTTTTTTATTTTGGCGATGTTGTGTAAATAATATAGTACAAGGAAGTTCATTAATGTACATTTAAACCAACATACATTGAACTCCTACACACTTTATAACATAATAATAATAATGATAATATGGTTATTTATATAGCGCCGGTATCCGTCAGGCTCTGACGCTCATGGCGCTTTACACATATTACATGTACCCTGGTCGCGAAGCCGAGCTGCCAAAGTAACTAGCATATCAGGTACCCATTTACACCTGTAGTTAAGCATTATATGCATGGCTAATTTTTACGATGCCAAATTCTACTTGAATACAAACATAACAAAGTTGTTTTCTTTCTCAGAATATAATGCATCTCTGTTAGGATTTTTTATTCAGTTCATGCGAAAAGGTACTGGTATGCAGTGTATTGTGCTTGATGCACAATACACTGGGATTCATGTCATTGTTGTTGCTTATAAATTGCGTAATCTTGGTTTTGTAGATTTAGGTGGTAATTCTATTTGGTCTTCCATTTTCATTGTGCAATGCAGTTAAGTATTACTTATGAGTATATTTAGAGCTCTGTCTAGTGTCTACCCCCCCCCCCCCCTATAAATCTTCTTTTTTTTTAAAGTATGTATATAGAGGTAATGCAAATCCCTGTGTTGTTTAAAGGTCTAGGGAGTAGAAGTAGCCCCAAACAACACGATTTCTGTAGTTCAATGCTAGCTTTACTACAAGCACCGACTCTAATTTGATACTTCAACCATAATTCTTAAAGCCTGGCTTGAGCCCACCCTAGCTCCATCAGTCAAGTACAGAGCCTATGCAGTATGCAGTCAGCCTAGTCTCACAGTGAAGACACTGTTGCACACAGTGACTGACAAGGGTTTGTGCCTGCAATCTACCACCATGCCATGTTATGCCACTGTTGGTGTTGTTGCTGTTGCTTTGACTGACATAGCAGCTATGATTGTAAATGCAGATCCCAATTAAGCCACAACAGCAGTGCACGCTGGGGGGTGTTTCATAAAGCTGTTTGTAAAGTTACGCATGACTTTACGAATTAATTATATATGAAAAGCCAAATGGGATGCTCAATCATTTTTAACTGCATCAACTAAAGTTGAACTGTGCAGATGTACATGTAGATTAACATTCTTATTACAACAAACATTTTTAATGCAAGGCATGTTTTTTGCCACAATTTAATTGAGGTTATTGGAAATATAGTCACACTTTGTTAAAACATCAGGAAAAACTTTGGACATCCTATCTGGCACTTCATATTCAAGTCGTTTGTAAAGTCATGCTTAACTTTACGAACAGCTTTATGAAACACCCCACAGGTACACTGCCCAGTAGAAATCGTGTTTAAGAGCCATGCTTTTCAGGGAACATTTTTAATCTGATGTTCTTCCACACTTGCATAATAACAATGATAATGCTCACAAGTTATTGTTCACCTCTTCTCAGAACTCAACCCTCTCTTTAAGGAGTTTATAAAAGCGATGATGTAATAAAATAAAAAAATTAACATTTGCGCCAACTCCAGCTTTTTCCTGGTACTGTTACATAACCATCTTAAATGTGATATTGCATAACCATCAATTCAAATCCCATTGGAAGGCCAAAGACTGAAATGTTTTCTATACAAACAAAATCAATGTTTCTTGTTTGTTGTATGGTATCTTAAAAGAAATCATCCTTTCAATTTTGTGCTGAGGAGGCCAACTCTATGGAGTTGATTGTGTAACTGTCTTTTGTCATGTATGGTAGTGGAATCTACTAATTACATACATGTAGCCATCAAATTTAAATCCCCCCAAATGACATAATCTGAAGGTTTTCTCTCAAAACATTTGGGTCTTTGGTGATTATTTTGATTGTGCCTCGTGCCCTTTGCCTGTCTACTGCACAGCTTAGTTTCGACTCACCAAGCAGTTGTAAACTTTAAAAGATTTTCAGGATATCAAATTTTAAAACATCAACAAGTTTTTTTCTTTCTCTTTCACACTGGTTTTTAAAAGAACATACATGTACCAGCCTTCAAATCAGGAGTACTTTATTTCTGTTTTGTATTGGAATAGATGGTTATGTAGTTTGAAAAATCGAATTAATTTTGAGTGTTGATTTTTTTTTTTAATTCATCAATGGCAAGTTGGACACATTAGCAAAAAAAAAGGATAAAATATCCTGCGGTTACCCATTTCTCCATGACCGAGTTGCCAATCTGACTCACATAGAACATAAATCATTATCATTAAACAAGTACATGTAGTAGTCCATTTTTCCAGGATTTTGATTTTTTTAAGGTTTTTGACATTTTTTTCTCAAATCGGCCTCATCGTAATGTTCAGGGCTGGACTTGAATTTAAAGGAGCTATAATTTTAGATTTGTGCATTATTTTTTAATGGATTACTGTCCAAATTAATACTTTTGCAAATGACATATTGTACCTTGCTATATTGATTCATGTATGACATATTTTCTTATACTTGTAAATATCTAAGTATCACTTATAAAATTGTAAACAGTATTTTCATTTGCTTATATTTTGTTTGGTGATATTAAGAAATGTATATTCATTTATAGCAATATCTATCATATTTTTGGATTCATTATATTATTGCTTTGATAATTCAACGTGAAAATGATGTCTCTGTATGTTACCTTTTTTCAGTTTGGAATATGTAAAAATTTTACAATGTGCACATATTGTGTTGTCATTTTCAATTACTTCCTTCTCTCTCTCTCTCTCTCTCTCTCTCTCTCACTATCTAATTTCGTACTCGATATCCCCCTCTCACTCTCTCTTGCCATTCTTTCTTTCTCTTTCCATATAATCGGGAGCGCCAGGAGGGTCAAATCTGATTGACGTGAGCGCTATACAAGAACCCATTATTATTATTATTATTATATATATAATTATGATATACTGTTGTGTCTTTCAAGCAATACTATACTATTTCATGTACACACATCAGATCTCCGATATATTTTTCCTGATACTTTACTTTCATTTGATAGCATTTTATGCTGGTAATAAATACTTGGGTAAAGGAAATGCTCTTTCTGGCGTACTTTATTTTTGATTATGTCATAGAGTTTCTGTATCTTAATTAACTTTGTGGGGGAATCTAATTTATGGAGCATAAGAATCTCTCATGAAGGGAAAAGTTAGCACATGTTCCGGTCGTCACACCTTGGGTATGAAATCGATACAGAGATTTGGCACATTTTATCGGGTGGGGGGGGGGAGCTCCTTGTAGGATTAAGTCGTAAGTGTTGTGCACTCGAGATATCTTGGGGGTCTTTTCTTGAAATTATGGGTAAAGTAAGAAAATAAATTGATCAAACTTGGTAACTTTAGGAGGTGCTCGGGAAGGGGAGGGCTGGGACGGACGGGCACAGTGCATATTCACCAAAGATATTCACCTTCAATCCCTAATAGTTGTAAAGTGGGGCGCTTGGCAAAAGGGCATGCACTAGAAATGGGGCGCTTGGCAAAAGGGCATGCACTAGAAATGGGGCGCTTGGCAAAAGGGCATGCACTAGAAATGATGCGCCCGTGTCGCGTATTATAATGAAGGATTATAGGAAATGCGCATAACACGGTGTTGAAAAGCTTCACGAACCTACAAGAAACGAGCACATGAAATGTCTATTTTCGAGCTGATTGTGGGATTGAGGTGATGTTGTAAGTTTCCGTAGATACCGGTACCCGGAATAGTCAGAAGCTATCAAATTAGAAAGAGAACGGATTCTGTCATGACCAGCGAGGTGAGAGTGTGTTCAGGTCGGGTATACTTACAAGTTGAAATGGGAAGGGGGGGGGGGGGGGGAGGGGCTGCGAAGTGTTTTGTTGTTGGATTTATATAAGGCTGTCCAATCTGTGTTATTTTTATTCCGTTGTTTTATATAGAATCTAGGGTAGGGATGTGTTGAACGTTTTATGATTGGGGGTGGGGGTGTCAAAACTTAATCATTCTCTTATGCATTTTGATCGAAGAGTACAGAGTAGAGTCTAGACTGATTAGACTAGTCAAGTTCTGAAAAGATATAGGTCTAGTACTAGATCTAGTCTAGTTTAGGGCCTAAAGCTTTATCTAAAATCAAGAATAATTCGCGTTGTCACAATCATTTCAGGGAAAGAGGTAAGAAAAACTTATTAAAACAACAGTGTTTCGGGTCTACCCACAACTTGTGTGTCCGGACAGATTGATTGATTGATTGATTTTTATTCGACAAGCTTCCAACGTACAACAATATACAATAATAACAGATCAAAAATAAGTCAGCTTGAACAGGATAACCCACGAAAGCTCGAGAGCTTAGAATGGGGTCCCTTACAGACATGTATAAAATTAATAAGTTAAAAATAGTAATATTTACAGACAGATAAGAAAATTAAAGATAATAATAATAATAACAACATTAAACTGATGATAGAAATGATATTAAGTACAAGTTACCCGGACAGAATCTGATTTCAAACAGTAACTTGGAGAAGTTTACAAGCGATGAATTATATTCAAGACTTATTTCTAGAAACAACATTATAGACCTCTAGCCTAGATTCTAGGGCAAATACGTACGATGGTCAGTGCTATTTGAAACTTGTTTTTCCTCAAATCCATTGGCAAACGAGATAGCTTTACTTTTGTGAACTTGCCTGTCCAGACACACGACCCCGCCCTGCTTCTCGAAATTCTTTTTCTTCCTCTCATCTTTTGTTCAGTGACCCTTATGCCCCGTAAAATTTAACTGTCCGGCCAAAAACACTACCCCGCCTACTTTTCGAGAATTTTTTTCTCCCCCTGTCATCTTTTGTCCAGTGACCTTTATGCCCCGTAAAATGTAACTGTCCGGCCAGAAACACGACCCCACCCTACTTCTCGAAATTCTTTTTCTTCCTCTCATCTTTTGTTTGGTGACCCTTTAGCCCCGTAAAATTAGGTCCAAAATGTATGGTAATTGGTTGTGAGCATTTGCTCCTCTCGACCTAAATCATAACCCTGCGAGAAAAAGAAAATGTGGTCATTTTAATAGACAAAATTATTTATTTATTTCAGTTTATAAGACATTATTACCATTTTATCACCAGGAACTTTGTTGCGACTTGGTGTGGTCTGCAATGTCTATGATGAAAAAGAGACAGGACGCTTTGGAAAATCTTGTTAAAGTAAGGACACATACATTTGTTATTTTCATTCATCAATATTTAGAATAATGTTATTCTATAAACCCAACATTGAACATTCACTAAAAAATTGTATCTTTGAGGCTTTGACGACTAGTTCTAGCTGAACTAAATATATTAGTACCCTCTTATACCATGCTTACTGTTTTGAATGTGGGTAACTATTCTTTTACGGATTCCTTAAAGCTGTTTTGATGCCTTTAGGATTTCGTTATAAATCAAGCATACAAATAAATACCTCCGATTCTATACGATTTACTTGCGTCATTGTTCGAATGCATCTCGGCATCAAATTGGGGAGAATGTGGGAGGAGCTTTAGCTGATCGACGTTTGTAAACCAAATTTCTGATTTGTATACAATAGTCATAATAACAATAATAAAAATATCGCTTTTTATTAACGAAGCATTTCATTCATATCATGATGAATACAGGCTTTGCAGGGGAAAGTACAGATTTTAACTGATGTAGTACTGGCGACGCCGGGTAATCATAAGAAATGCACACCTTCGGAAGACACGTCGAAATCTGTCGAAAGTTGCCGAGAGAATCCGAACTTTGTCGAACTCTGTCGTCTCCGCTTAGAAAACTTTGAGCTGAAGAGAGAGATTCAGAGACTGGATCACGCTCTGCTGATTGCAAAGGACCTCGGTTTAGATTTGGTAGGTGCATATGGATGTAGGCCTGATGAAATGTGTGTGCTTACAGAAGATATCGACAGATATAGGAAGGGAATATGTTAGAAACTGATTTAATAATCATAAAAAGGCATAGGCCCATGAATTATTATTATTATTATTATTATTATTTGTTTGACTAATCGGAAAACATACAATGAGTATAACAATCAGGTAATACATAGAAATTTCATAATACATGCAAACAGCTTTAGGAAAGTGGATAGGGGAGAGAGAGAGGATACAATCTGCTGGTCAGGGGTGACAAAAGCAATTAAAGTTGATATTAGTATTACTCGAAAACATGTCACCCCCACAGTCTGCATACTGGAAAATTAAGAGTAAAGAACAGAGTAAGAATTCACAATATGAGATAATAAATATATATCACGATAAAAATAAAATATAATGATAATAATGGCCTGAGTATAAATGGTACAAATCCAGCAAGATGATGAAAGTTTCTTGGCAATTGCATTCTCTGTAGGGAGGTGATCGATGCTCCGTGAACTCGATTAAATCAAACTTTAACCAGAATCCTGACATGGAAAAGGATCATAATCAAATAGAACATAAATGAATCAAATTATGTCAAAGTTAGTAAAGCATAATTACATGAAGCATATCAATACGAAATTACATGTCAAGTGATATGAACCAAAAGTAACTGATCTCAATAATGGCTGCTATACTATATAGAGGGCGTACTCAAATTCATCATGCCTGTTGTACATTTAGTATACGAGGGCAAATTTAGAAAGTTAATTATACAGTGTGTCCCGAAAAAAACTTTACACTTTTGAAATGGCTGCCGAATAACAAATATATGATTCTAGGGGAAAATTAATTATGTATGGAAAGCTCATATACTCAACTTTCATATGACACCAAAAGTTGTGAAAATAATTCATGCTCAGGTGAGCACTGCTCACTTTTGTAAAGGGTATGAAAATTAGGTTGCGCAGGAATTAGCCTTCCAATTTGTGAGAAGTAAATCCTTTGAAGCTTACGGAATTGAGGATGATATTACCAATTTTATGATCAAATGTGATGAGTTTGGGTTTGCTGAGTGAAATGTTTGGTTTATGGGATTAACATTTTATGCATGAGTGAACAGGAATTGCATTTTTTATTGTAGCACTGTAACTTCCTTGGTAGACTCAGTGGTGTGTTCATGGGAGTCATGGGAGTCAGTAATGGTACATGTTGTAATTTCCATGTTAAAAACTGTTATTCTCTTACATCTGTGACTTTGAATAAAAACCTTCACCCCACATTTCAACTATTGTAAGATTAGTTGAACATCTCATTGATTTACTCAATACCCAGGTAGGGATAATGTAAACCGAATATTCAAATACGGTTTGTTTAAAAAAAGGAATGTCCAAGATGTCGGCTACTTATTCTTCAGGTAAATGGTAACTGAAATGTGGGGTGAAGGTTTGTATTCAAAGTCACAAATGTAAAAAATAACAGTTTGTAACATGGAAATTACCATGTACCATCACCCCATCCTGACTCTCATGAACACACCACTGAGTCTACCAGGGAAAGTAACGATGCTACAATAGAAAAATGAAATTCCTGTTCCATGCATAAACGTTTGGTTTAATAAACCATGAAATTCACTCAGCAAATCATGAATTTATCATATTACCCTCAATGTTGTAAGCTCCAAAGGATTTACCTCTCACACATTGGAAGGCTAATTCCTGCGCAACCTAATTTTCATACCCTTTACAAAAGTGAGCAGTGCTCACCCAAGCATGAATTATTTTCAAACTTGTTGGTGTCATATGAAAGTTGAGTTTATGAGCTTTCCATACATATAAAACTTTTTCCCCTAGAATCATATATTTGTTATTAGGCAGCCAATTCAAAAGTGTATAGTTTTTTTCGGGACACACTGTATAGTAGCCCTACATATATATATTTATAATATATTTACATTTTTCAAGAAGTTTATGCATATTTGCAATTTTACCCATCTCAGCCATCTGTAAGACAGATTTTCGACATAGTGAATTGGTGTTGCACCGTTTTACCCCCACTTTCTCTTCAAGCATCATCATTTATAACTTACATTATGTTTTGCTTTGGAAAACATTTCTTCATTTTAGACAGATTCATTTATTATTCATGCAATGTAGATTTTATGTCTTAAATGAATTTAGTTAAATCTATGCATTTATACACGTTCTTCGTGATTTATATAATTTTATCATTTTCAAGCGGCTATATACCCATATAATAAATATATGTTTAATTTCCATTATTCATATATTTTTATTTAGTACATGTTTGTCAATTCAGCCAATGGCTGCAACAAAAAGGAGAATAAAACCTTCAATTTAATTAAATTCATCCCTGATTGTCATTACGTCTAGTGTAATCTTCCATTTCATAGATTAAAATCTTTTTTGTTTTGTTTCCAGGATCCTTCGTCACCCTTCGTGCAGAACACAAAAACACCAGTAAACTTTCATTCCAACTCAGATGCACTAATGACAGGGTCAACTCAATGTGAGAAACCGAATACTTCCTGCGACTCTTGCACCAAATATGTCCAGTTTGAAAGTGAGGTAGCACAGACCACCAGAATGGACAGTGAAAACCCATACTCTAATGGCTGCGGGATTTCATCCCATGAAGAAAGGCATGGGTTTATTGGGAGTGCTTCTACGGACTCGCATCCCAAAACAGCATCCTATGCGAGTCGCCATGGAGAAAAATACGCTTACGCCCAGCTCCCCGACCGATCCTGCACTTCACATCGTCACGCGCGTGAAAACTTTTCGGCCATCCAGGAGGAAGAAGCGCCAGTCGCATGTAAAGAAGCTCCGCCCACCGAGAAAACGGGGCGAAGTGATAGGGTGAAATATGTGCATAGACACGCCCAGTTAGTGCTTCAGGATAACCCAGAGTCGTATTTACCTAAGCGAACTCGTAAGGACATCCGGCAACAGCTTCTTGAAGATGCCTTCCTTGTGTTGCAGAAATCGGGTGGACGTTACATCAAAGAGTAGCATTGAAAGTGTCTTCTTAATAAATTAATGAAATACGTGTGACTCTGGCAGCCTCGTGGATAGAGAATATCTTAAAACAGATATGGATTGCAAATGTTTGCACAAGTAGGCCTATACTCTTAAACCGAAACATCATTCTATTTCGTCCAGAATCCCTTTCGTCCATTTCGTCCAGAATTCACCGAATCCCTCTCCTACAGAGAGTCTTAAAGGACAAAAAAGTTTGTTTTTTTAAACTCCTCCAAGTAGACGGATTTTTTCTGTCCAGCCTACCACAGACAAAATGTTAAAGTTGCCGGCAGTTCTGAGTATCTGTCACCCCAGGGGGGGGGGGGGGGGTGGGGGGTACTCAGATATGGTTTGGACAAGGGTGTGCCGCTGAAGCCTCGAAAACCCCTACCCATTTTTAAGGGTCATTTGGGGGTATTTTTCTCGAAGTAAAGCCAATTTGTCTGGTGTTTGAAAATGTTGGAATTTTTGAAAAACGGACCCATGTTTAGGGATATTTTTGTTAGAAATGAGACCCATGTTTAGGGATTTTTTTTGATAAAGTGATACACTAGACCCCCGTTTGTCTTAATATGTGAGTACCGACTAAGCCATTGCCTTCCGAAGTCCTTGTCCTCCAAAAAAAAAAATCCCAATCGCTTCCCAGGCCACCATCCACTCAAACTCCCTGCTTATGATGGTTGGTCTAGTGCATTTATTCATTTTTCTAATAATATAATTAAATTATTGTCACATTTATATTTTGTATAACTGTTCTTATTTCATTGTTTTCTTATTTTATTTACATTGAAGAAAAAAATCTTTGTATATTTCAATTTTGATTTTGTTAATAAATGCAGAAATAGATCTGTAATAACATTTTGTTTTAATCGCTTGCTTTCAGACATTATTTTCACCCCTCTTGGTAATTTTAGTCAAAGGAATTTTGATTTCGATACATATGATAACACTCTGATTATTTCGTATTCCATGGACACACGTCATCATGCATGGTTCGTTTCGGAGTCTACATCTCAAGGATTATACATTGTTTTCTGAAGTTGTGACTCACGGGTGAATGAACAGTGGGAGCGAATCTCAAAATGAAATATTCACACGATAACATTTGCTACTTTACAAAAAGGAAAATAGCTATTAAACGGATTGGTATTCCAAACAAAGTCCTGGATTTAGCTCATGCTGCAATCATAATTATAAACCTTTATGTCAGTCAAGAATCCCATAACGTTTACAAGCCGACTGCCCGTGTGATTATCAAGATATCTATGATTGGAATTCTAAACTTCAAAAACCGTTTTCCCCAACGTTTTGTATAACACTGCAGTGTATTGGGGAAAACGAGTGTGGTAAAATCGGTCACTCAAAGAGTTATAACTTTTTTTGAGGCACTTCATGATCATTTTGAAGCGCATTTTGTATAGGGTTTCAATATTACAACATAACAAAGATGTTGAAAACAGGCCATGCATGTCAGATTTGGCATTATTAAACTATGCTTCAAAATTATACATTTTCATGTAATTGACACACTAATTTTTTTTTACCTTCGGGAGTTTTATTTTAACCAGTTGCTTTTCTCATTTTCTGTATCGGTCATTGCTGTTCGAAGCCTTTAGTTGTTTTTTTTTACCTGGCTTTATTCCCTCCTTTGACAAAGCTAGAATGGCTACCACACACATTTCACTCTCTTATTATGCCTTTCTGAACATTCCTTTCCCTCTCAATACAATAACATTCACCTGCCTAAGTTATTCAAACCACCCCCCCCCCCACCCCTTCTTGAGATCGTGGCGTCTCGCCAATCCGCTATTATGTAATCATAAAAAGGATCCGCATATACCACATTTTCCTGCTATACGTGTACCGCAGGAAAATATAAATCGTACTGGAAGCTTTTAATACGACTCTCAATCTGATGATTACCAACCAACTCGTTTCCTCTCTTCCTTTATTATTTCTCTCTTTCTCCCTCCTATCTCTCCCTTCCTATCTCATTATTTGTTCCACTCTCTCTCCCTCTGTTTTTCCCCTGTCTTATTCTCTCCTACTCTTTCTTTCCCTACCCCCCCCCCCCCCTCCCCCATCCCTTTATATGTTCCTCTCTTCTTTCTCTGTAATGCTAAGGCCTAAAAAAAATATTAAAAAAGACGTTGTCTTGCCCTTAAGGTGCAAAAACATGGGTCGGTCGGTCGGAAATCTTCTTTTCTTTTTTGTTACTTCTTTTTTTTAAACTTCCTCTTTGGGCTGATATTTCTCAGTTTTTGATTATACTTTAATACATTTTTTTTTCTCTAAAAATCGGTAAAAAAATAACTTTTTAAAAAAGCCGGCCGTGGATTTCAAGATTTGTGGGTTGGTCGCAAAGGGCAATATAATACAACATCTATTTTTTGTAGGCCTAATGAAAGCTCGCCCCTCTCTCACCACCAATGTACCATATCCCTTCGTTCCATCTATCATTCCGTATCTGCTTCTCTCTGTCTTTTTCTCTACACTTCTGTCCCCTAAATTCAAACTGACAAAGGAGGTTCAACAAAACGATTGCGGTGAATTATGCAAATATTATGGAAGTTTCTGCTTCCGAGTGTTCTTAACCATTCTGCTTCCGAGTGTTCTTAACCATTGCATATTGTCACAGTAAATTATTTTATAAAGGTTGAATAAAGTTTTCAATTGAATATGAATTATATTGATCATTGCCTTCGTTTAATGTCAACAATGCTATAAACGAGCAATTAAGGCTTTATTAACATGATTAAACTAGACTTTATATGGTACGATGCCGATATAAACTGTCGCTTAATAATTATAGTCTGATCTTCATAATTATAAATCCGCATTTCTATAGTCTGGTTCCTCTGTTTGTGAAGAAAACTACTGCACCCATAACGAAGCTGGTTGTACGTTGGTGCTTGTTACCGAGGATGAGTTTATGCCAAATTCCAGGATCATTCCAAAAAGGCCACCATCGTCACCCTCAGTCACCATTCCTTAGTCTCTCCGCTCCTTGGCCTGCAATAAAGGGTTAAAAAGGGGGGGGGGGGTGAATGTTAGTGATGTTAAATAGATCATGTGTCTGGATATCGTTCTTTAAAAAATGTCAACAAACCAGAAAAGAATTCAGTGAAAATTGTTGCCCTCTTCCACTTTTGATGATCCCTCCTTCAACAAAATGAAATAAAACCAAACTCACTTGGTGATTGTGTGCAGCTATAGCGGTGTATGTTTCGTCACCCCTCTCCATTCCAGTCTTTCGCTTCTCCTTTATATTTCTTTATTTATAATTATTATTGTCTTTCCATCTTGGACTGCATAATGAATTATATATACATTTCACAAAGGAGGTTTGTAGACAAACCTAGGTTTATGACGCGTTTTGACGCGTTTCAGACCCAATAGTAATGGTATTAGATACTTATCAAAATCCCTTTATATTGTGCGCTTTACAATGTCATGATAATTAGTTTCGAATTATAATAAAAAGAACCCTCACCTGGGCGACGCAGTCCTTGTGGCGAGGTTCGACATCGGACTCCTTCTTCCATGATCCGTGATCGCTCCCGGTGCTGACGGTGGTCAGAATGCCGAGAGCCAGGATCAGGTAGATGATCACGATGTGGTACATCTGGAGGTCCAAGTTTCTTTCCAGGCAAGACGAAACTCGGCTCAACGACGAGGACACGACATCGATGCCGTGCAACAGACAGAGGTAAGTCCCGCACATCGTGGTAGAGTTCACAGATCGAGAATCACAGCGAAATAGGCGAGGTCTACGTTGACCAATATTCAAAACCCAACTTGGATGGAGTCTGTATACGAGTACGCAAGCAAGGTGGAGTGTGCAGGAGAGAGTAGGCCCTACTGGAATAGAGTGTGGATATAGCTTTAGGCTATTTTGCAAGGGCGTCACGGTCACGCACTTATGAGCAGTTTTTATTTATTCGATTTCTTCAATTAAAAGGACAAGAATAGAGGTAATCAAGCGCGAAGAAGGGACGGCCATGGTGAGAGGGAGGGAAAGAAAGGCTGTTAGAAAAGAGAGAGAGAGAGAGAGAGAGAGAGAGGGAGGCTGAGAGAAATGAAGTGAGAGATAGATATGGGAGAGGAGATCGGTCTACACTAAGACTAAGAATTCTGCATCTCTTGTGATATCCCCCTCCCCTGAAAGTAATTACGGAGAAAAAAATAAACTTGATACACAGAACTATTATTACATTAAAAAAAGTCTGTTTTTCATTTATTTCCTTGAACGGAAGACTGTAAAGTCTGATTCAAGAGCAATGGCAATAGAATGTTTCTCGTCTTCTCTCTCAACTTATCCATACCAATGCGAATAATCTGAGCTTAATTTGCTCCGTGAAAATCCTGGTCTTTAAAGAAAAGAAAGCATTTCTGTTTCCACACGTGATATGTCGGATATGCTCTGGTGAGTGAGAACTACAGCTTCAAAACCTGGAACAAAAGCGATGAAGAGTCGAAAATACACCCCTTCGGTTTAATGCGAGTATTGGCACAGAACTTGCAGAAGGACAGAGCACTGCTGAGAGAAACATCCTGTTTTGAAAGAAAGCTTTACGCCACTTGATCTGCCATTTTCTTCGTCAATTTCTTATTCACTATCTCGGAGAAGACTCGAATATCAAGATGCGTCAGACCCTCATCATCCTTCTCGTCCTCGCAGTCATCGGGGCTGCCTTGGTCGATGCCAGGTCTGACTTTAAACGTCGTCGCATGACGCAGGCTACACGTCGTCGGATGACGCAGGGTACCGTTGGGAAAGGAGGTGAGTAGAGAAAATGACACGTCATGGTTCTGGGGAAAATTTAAATATCCAATCGTGATTGTGCAACTCGAGTCATGAGTATATTAACATTCTCCTATTAAAAACAAATGTATACCAACTTGGGAATAATTTAGAGAGTTGTGTCATTATAGCCAGAAAATGGTCATGATAGTCACAAACCTTTGTGTAATTCCGCATGACAGCCATGTATTATTATGTTTCGCAGTTGGCACATACCCAATTGGTAGGACTTTATCTACATGACTTGATCTACATGACTTGTATCTAAATTTTCATCTGAAAAAGAGGGTGTGTCCTCTTCGTGTGATGTGATGTTACGCCCCCATTCTCTCTTACCGTTATACTTGTCATAGGTAAGCATTATATTCCACCCAAATCAATATCATATCTTATCATATTAGGACCATAAATTCAATGATTTTATTGATCGAAAAGTAAGGATCAGAGAGATTTTAAAACAGATTTACAGGGCAGAATAGCAAACTTAGGTGAGACATTTCAGAGAAGGGAGATTTCTGGGTGTGGTCTCATGTCACGGTTTGAAACTGAAATTTTCCGTCACAGAACTAAATCTGTTGTATTCAGGGGTTGTATAGAGGTATTGAGTCAATGATAAATAGCATATTACTGTCTCGTACAATTTTCTCTTCTTTTTTTTCTTTTTTTTTTAATTCTTTTTTTTTTCTTTTCTTTCCTTTCTCTTTCTTTCATTTTATTAACATTTTCTTTTCATTTTTTCTTCCTTTCCATTTATTTCATTTCCATTCTTTTCTTTTCCATTCTTTTCTTTTCCTTCAGCTTTCTTTAATTTTTTTTTAATTTTTTAATTTTTAATTCCACAGAGAATGAAATCCCTCAACAACAGAAGCCGAATGGATATCTAGAGGGTCCAGGAAAAAGCACAAAGAACGCGACAAGCTGGAAAGGAGAACCTTTGAAAGTGAAAGAAGGTCGACAGACTCCAGAGGCCTAGCACTGATCAGATGGTCAAGCTCCGGACCAGAATGCCAGCTGGGAAAGCCAAGTTGGGCTCCCAAATGACTTTCCGTAATGACCGAGAGATGAAGTCCAACATGAAGAGGGCGTTTCAGAAGCGATCATCGACCTGTCTAGGAGTTTAAATTGGATCCGCGGCTCTGTAAAAAAAAATCAATTCATGACATTAAGAAGGTGTATTAAAAAAAGTAACAAAACAAACATTCTTACTTGTTGCGTATTAGGGAGGACTGAGTAAAAGTTGCATTTCTGGATATCATATATTTTGTTCCGATTTAAAGTTCAAGTTTAAATGTGAATGAAGGCACTGATTATGTACAGTGCAGAATTTGGAATCAACCTGGGAAACTCGATGGTATTAATAGCAGTACTTAATAGTTATTCGTAATAATACATTTTCGATCATACTTCAATAAATGTTCTCATTTTTAACACGATCTGAAGATCTAAGCGCCGTCTTTTCCTCCCTTTTTTGTATCAAGAATTATAATTTTTCAGTGGATGGTGATGGAAGGCGCAAGGGGGAGCATTTATTTAGTTTGAGTAATTAGTTACCTTATGTATGTCTTTCGGCTAAATTGTTATTGTCTGTAATGTGCTTCGTTGCAGATAAGGAGTGGGGGGGGGGGGAGTGGCTCAAAATTTTACCACAAGTTTTGCCCATGTTTTTTCTTGTGCATATATAGATTCAACTCGTATAGTTTTTTATGGAGAAAATATTTTAATTGGAATGTAAATGTAAATCACAAATAAAAAATAAATCAAATCTTGATCATCTTTTAATCGTGCCTTTGGTGATAATTATTTTAATTGATGAGATAGACGAAGCAGAGCAGATAAACCAGGACAAAGAGATTATGATGGAGTAAGAAATTGCAATATCGAGGAGAGAGAGAGAGAGGGTTATATAATATACATAAAACATGGCTTTTTTTTGTAAGGGCGTCACGCACTTATGAGCAGTTTTGATATAATTATTAATTTTTTCGATTTCTTCAGTTGAAAGGACAAGACTGGAGGTAATCGAGCGCAAAGAATTAGGCGCGACCCTAGTGAGAGATAGGGATAGAAAGAGAGGAGGAAGAGAGAGAAGGAGGCAGAGAGAGAAAGTAAGAGACATTAATGGGGGAGGAGATCGGTTTATACATTTACACAGAGACTCTTTATGAAACACTCCCCTGGACTTGAAAGAAAAAGCAGAGAGACCATAGAGGCTCTGTCAAACTGAAACAAAATTCGGCACCTATCATAAAGATCACATAATATACGTCCATATACGGGCATGTCCAGTGTACGTCCCACACGCTAACAATAAATATTATTGTAGAAATAAATTAGGATTAAAAATATATCATTTCATTGGATGTGGAGTCCGATTCAAGCTCAAGTATTGCCACCAGCTTGATACCTTTTCTCAGGTATTGGCTTACTGAAATCTTAGATGTCGTCGGTAACCCCCCCCCCCCCCCCCCCCCCCCCACTCAGTTTTATTTAGGGTACGCATATGCATGTTCCCAGAGACCCCCCCCCCCCCCCCCTTCAGCAAAAGTCCGGTGTGTAAAGTCAATACGGGTAGACCTTTTCTTTTGTTACTAACCGGAGAGTTTGGGAACACGCATGATATCCCTCCGTTCACGGAGTGGGGGGGGGGGGGGGGCGGGGGCGGACGTCGGCAACGAACATCGGGGACAAAACAGCTTGGACTTGCCCTCGATTTGAGATGCAGAATATAAATTTTTATTCGATTTCCCAGTACCTTTGATACATCAGTAGCCCCTTCCCAAATCATTCAACTTTGATTGATTGCCATATATATAAAGGCTGAACTCAGCAATCAAAAATCAACTGAGAATATCTGCAGCCTCACGTCATTCTGATTGGCTGAAAGTTCTTGACGTCATCGTGACGCGCAATGCCTGAAATACGTGCTAACCCATTTTCAGTATATGGGGACAATCCCAATTCACGTCTAGTGAACTCAATCTGATTATTTATACAGTGTATATCAGTACGTACGACAAACAGTTGCTATACCAATTATCTTTGAACAGAGCATACAGGTCCCTTCTTCTTCTTCTTCGCTATAAAAGTATATACCACCGTCGGGTGTATCGGGTGTATGCTGATTTCCCCAACCAAATAAATCGTTATCATGCGGATGACTGTGATAAAGTGACTGTGCCTCTTTTAGAATCATGATCATAAGATGTTGTGTTAAATAGTTTGTTAAAAGAAAATAAAAACATAAACAAACGATCCAAAAAACGAAACAAAGATTACCCCGCTTTCATTTCATAGTGCATGATGGCACAATACGTGTCTGTTACCCAAAGCGCTTACATCTCTTGTGATATTTACCCCCTGGGCCCCTGATAGTTATGAAAAATAAACTCGACCATAGAAATATTACATTTTTTAAAGTCTGTTTTTCTTTTATTTCCTTGAACGAAATGAATGCACTTGTCATGGTTGTCGCACATGAAAAACACGACCTTTAAATGCTTCCCCATATTTCTATAAAGCGTGGGCGTATTTTATCAAACGCGAAACTATAAAGTCTGATTCAATAGCAATGACAATGAAATGGACCTCATCTTCCTTTTTTATTTTTCCATTCCAATAAACATTGTGTACTCTGAGCTAAATCTACTCCTTAAACAAATATCTGTACTGTAAAGCACACCCTGGTCTTTTGAGTAAAGAAAGAAAATCTGTTAGCGGACGTGGAGACGGTCCTCATTTTGACCAGCGGGTGCTTTATTGTCGGATAGGCTCTGGTAAGCGAGAACTACAGCTTCAAAACCTGGAACAGAAACGACGAAGGTCTATTATTTGAAGTTTGAAGTTTTTGAAATTGTATTTATTCCATATTTTACATCGAGTATTGGCACAGAAGTCCAGGGCGATTTGCAAAGCGCAGTTGAGATAAACAACGAAGCTTTTACACCACTTTATCCGCCACTTTCTTCGTGAATTTCTTATTAACTATCTCGGAGGAGACTCGAATCTCATGATGCGTCAGACCCTCATCATCCTGCTCGTCCTCGCAGTCGTCGGGGCTGCCTTGGTCGATGCCGGCAAGGCTGATTTTGAACGTCGTCGCATGGAACAGTCCAAGAAGATTCGGGGCGGAATGGAGGTGAGTAGAGAATGACACGTCCTTATTATGTTTCGGGGGGGGGGGGGTGGATCAATCTTCAATTGTGATTGTGCAACTTGAGTCATGAGTATATATGCATACAGTATTATTATAAACATTCTACTAATACCAACACAATGTATACCAACATAGCGAGTTTTGTTATTGTAGCCAGAAAATGGTCATGATACTTTTATGTTAAATATACCGCATGACAGCCATGTATTATTATGTTTCGCAGTTGGCACACACCAATTGGTAGGACTTTATCTACATGTATCTAGATTTTCATCTGAAAAAAAGAAAATTTCCTCTTCATATGATGTGATTGTTAATTCTACCTTTTTTTGGAGATGGGCCACCTTCCCTGGCGCTTAAGGGGGGGGGGGGGTTGATTTTTCTAATTTTTGAGGGCCAAAAAAAAAAAAAAAATAGTGCTCACAACGCCCCTGAGGGCCAAATGGTCATTCCGATAGTCCAGGAAGAGGCCGGAAGAGGGCGTCGTGCTGGAATGAAGAACCTTCGAGGGAAGGTCAACAAACTGCAGAGCCCTGATAGCGCTAAAGAGATGTTCAAGCTTCGGACCAAGAAGGCTGCTGGGAAAGCCAATTTGTCTATGATGGCGGGGCCGCCAACAGGCTAGGCTCCCAAATGAATTTCCGTAATGACCGATCTAGAGATTAAATCCAACATGAAGAGGGCGTTTTAGAAGCGACAATAAACATGTCTGGTTTCAATTTTCAATTTCAATTTTTTTCATTGAGAAGGTGTATTAAAAAGATTAACAAAATAAACAAACAAACATTCTTACTTGTTGCGTATTAGGGGGTGGGGGATTTCTTGATTTTATTATATATTTTGCTCTGATTCTCCGATTTAAAGTTCAAGCTTAAAATGTGGATGTATCATGTAGCCACTGATTATGTACAGTGCAGAACTTGGAATCTTCTTTAGAAAATCGTAACTCGATGTTATTAAAAGCAGTACTAAATAGTTATTCGTAACATGTTCAATCTTACTTTAATCAGGGGCGGATCAAGACGGCGGCAAGAGGGGGGGGGGGTCAATTCATGAGAAAATATTGAATGGAGGGGGGGGGGGGTTAGAGCACATATTGATTTTTTTTTTTTGGTCTGATTTGTGAGGAAATATTTCGCAGCGAATCTTCCAGTCGGTAAATAAGGCGGGGGGGGGGGGGGGGGAAGTAACACTAATTTTTTTTCTGGGGGAGGGCGGGCAAGAATTATCATTTTTATCCAATTTTCAGTAGATGGGGAAGGAAGGCGCAAGGGGCGAAGTTCATTTAGTTTTAGTGATTAAGTTACCATATTATGTATGTTTTTCAACTGAAATATTAGTGTCTTTGCTTCGTTGCATGGATGGATGGCTTGGGGGGGGGGGGGCTCAAAATGTTACCATAAATTTTGTCCAGTATTTCTTGTGCCAACTCTCATAGTTAAATCGTTTTTTTATGGACATATTATTTTGGAGAATATATTTTTATTGGAATGTAAATGTAAATCACAAATAAAAATAAGTCCAATCTTGATCATCTTTGAATCGTGCCTTTGGTGATATACTGATTGGTGAGATAGACGAAGAAGAGCAGATAAACCAGGATAAAGAGATATGGAGGGGTAAGAAATTGCAATATTGAGGACAGTAAGAGAGAGAGAGAGAGAGAGAGAGGAGGGGTGGATGAAGGGAGAGAGAGATAGAGAAGGGGTGGTATAAGATATTACAATAGAACATGGAAAATTCAATAGGCCATTTTCGTAATGTAACCAGATTTGTGCATAAATTATGCCTATATATTTTGTGAAGCACCTCGAAACGAATTATTTCATTCACATGTTACGAATAAAATTTGTATCTCTATAGTCAGAATTCAAATTGCATACATTGGTTGTTGGTATTTATTCGATTTCTTCAATTGACAGGACTAGAATAGATGTAATCAAGTGCAAAGAAGGGACGGCCTTGGTGAGAGGGAGGGAAAGAAAGAGTATTGGGAAAAGAAAGAAAAGGATAGAAACGAGTGAGAGAACAGAAAGAGAGCGGAGAATAGAGAGAGAGAGAGAGAGAGCGAGAGAGAGAAAAGAGAGAGAGAGAGAGAGAGAGAGAAGGGGGGGGGGGGGCTGAGAGAGAAAGTGAGAGACAGATATGGGGAAAGAGATCAGTCTAAATTAAGATTAATTTTCCAAACTTTTAAAAGAAAACATCCAAACTTTGAATGGAAAACAGAAGACGAAATATCTGGACTCGAAGACAGAGCAGCGAGACCATAGGGTCTGTGTCTAACTGAAAAACGATTCGGTATCATCATAAAGGATCACACCTACGGTCATATACATGTACATGACTGTATGTCCCATGCACACGCTACTTATTGCGGAATTGTTAAATTAAATTAAAAATTAATGATATATCATTTTATTGGATGTGGAGTCTGATTCAAGCTCAAGAAGGGCCATCAGCTTAATACCGTCCGCAGATATTGGCCCTACTGAAATCTTAGATGTCGTCGGTAACGAACTTCGGGGACAAAAATATAGCTTGGACTTGCCCTCGATTTGAGATGCAGATTACAAATTTATTACGATTTCCCCGTCCCTTTATTACATCAGTCGCCCCTTCCCAAATCATTCAAATTTTGCTGATTGCCATAGGGCTATTATTATGAACCCAACACGAACCAAAATCGTCGGAGAATATTTGCAGCCTCTCATGATTTTGATTGGCTAAAAGTTCTTGACGATAGCATCACGCGCGAAGCCTGAAATACGTGCTATGCTCTAACCCATTTCCAGTTGGGAAAATTAGTGAACTAATTCTGATTATTTATATTATATTGACTGGGCTTGAGGGGTATATCAGATATATTCACCAAGCTAAGATCATATTGCCCCGAGTCGAAGACGAGGGCAATATGGTCTTAGCGCGGTCAATATTTCTGATGTACCCGAAAGAAGCCCTGTCAATATAATTATTATTACCTAAACAAGGCATTTTTAAGCAAATTATGGATAGGGGCCTATACAACTTTGGTATCAATCTTGATTTTTACTCCCGTCTGTTTGCCGGTCCATCTGATTTCAGGTTATTCAGGCAGGTGTGTAATTGTGACGTAACAATGATTGTTACTGTGTGTCATCGTGACGTAACAATGATTGTTACCTCACGTACACTTTAACGCCTACACAATACTGCGCGTAAAGCGCACTGACAAGACAGAGTGGAATATGGCTCATTATATACCTCACTTAAGAAATCCAGCCATCTGATTGGTCGAATTGCATTCATAAACTTCAACTGTTCCTGTAAAATTCTCGGTAACCATGCTTAAAACATTTCAATATTTTTAATAACCATGGTTATTAAAAATAGTTGGTCAGCCTCCATGGTTACCCCATAGGTTTACATGTTAAAAAATGGTTTGAGCGATGGAGGATACCGTATGTGAAGGATTGGTCGGTAATTTCAATACAATTGAATCTCGATCGATCTTACCGACAATTTTATCTTGCATTGTTGACATGAAGACGAAAATAAACTTCCAAAAACAAAAAAACAACATCTGCCGATAGATCTTGATCTAAGTTCGTGCCAATATGCATTGCAAAAGTAAAAGAAGAATCCGTATATGGAGCTTTGCGAAGCATTCATCACACGCGAAGCCGGTTTCAATCCATCTAATGTATATATTGTACAAAACTGCCAGGCATGTTAACATCGCGCGATGGCCGAGAGGTCTGAGGCGCTGACTTTAGATACATTACCTTTTGTACGCAAGAGTTCGAATCTCATCTTCGACAAAAAAAAAAAAGTATTTTTTATTTTTTATTTTTTAGTCTATTTTTTTCGGCATATAAAAGTATTAATGACTGCTTTAATATTCGAGAAATAGTTGTTTTTATACGCTCTCGGGAAGGTTACAATTGGGCTATTCCCCTCGGCACGCCTCGGGTAATAGCACAATTCTAACCTTCCCTTGAGCGTAATAAAACAACTATTTCTCTCAAAGCAGTCATTAATACTATATTATATACCTCACTTAAGGAATCCAGCCATCTGATTGGTCGAAATTGCATTCATAAACTTTAACTATTTCTGTAAAATTCCCAGTAACCATGGTTAAAACAGTTCTAAAATCCCAGTAACCATGGTTACCGGGAAAATAGTTCAGTCTCCATGGTTACCCCATAGGTTTACATGTTACTTAAAAAATGGTTTGAGCGATCGAGGATACCGTACGTGTGCGAAGAATTGGTCCCTATTTTCATACAAGACAAGACAATTCCAAACAAGACAAAAATTGCTAAAGAACCTCTCCCAAGATTTCAACTTATAAAATGCAAAACTCGCTGACAGCAACAACAACAAAAAGGGTACGTGAAATTATCCATAAACATGTTCGTTTAGTTGCTGAAAATGGAGTACCAGCATAGACGTAGACGAAAATCAGGGTGTCTGATCGCGCACCCGATGTTGTGTGCCAAGTTCTTCCCATAGAGTTTGCACGCAATGCAGTCTCTATGCAGTCTACGTGCATTGCTCGACCATGCAAAAAAGGCAAGTTTTTTTTTTCTATTCGAGATCCAAACCTTTATCTGTTGTGCTCCCGAAGGTGATACTCAATAAGTGAGGTGTCATATGAAAGCGCAGGTTCTTCTCCATATTACCCACAGGGCCGGCCCACCCCAAAATTGTAAAAATATCTTGCTTAGACTAGAATCTAGATCTAGTGTACTCTCAAAGATACACTCGTAAAAAACAACCGCGCAGATAAACTAGAGAAAGGCCAAGGTGGTGTCATTAGTTGACTCTTTTGTTTTCGGCATATAAAAGTATTAATGACTGCTTTAATATTCGAGAAATAGTTGTTTTTATACGCTCAAGGGAATGTTAGAATTGTGCTATTGCCCGAGGCGTGCCGAGGGCAATAGCCCAATTGTAACCTTCCCTTCCCTTGAGCGTATAAAAACAACTATTTCTCTCAAAGCAGTCATTAATACTATAATATTGCCCTCTGATTTAGTACAGTGGTCTACGGGGCAAACCCGGAAGAGGGCAATATGGCAAATATTCACCGCTCCGGTTTCATATTCGGAGCAGCGTGCAAAATACGACTTTTTATTTAGCAGCTAAAATGCCAAATTGGGCTATTGCCCTCGGCACGCCTCGGGGCAATAGCACAATTCTAACCTCCCTTGAGCGTATAAAAACAACTATTTCTCTCAAAGCAGTCATTAATACTATAGTATATTACGTAGATGCAGTTTAGTTGCTATCCAATTTATGTTTGAACAGAGCATCCGGGGCCCATCCCCAAACCACTACATTATTTCATGTGGATAAAATGAGTTACTGTCAGTGGCGGGGGGGGGGGGTGCGATTTTTCAAATTTTCGAGGGCCAAACAAAAAATAGTGCTCTCCGCCACCCCCTCCCCCCTCTACTAAGCGAATTACCGGCCGGCTGTTTCGCCGCTAAATATTTTCTCACGAATTGGGCCCCTTCCCCTGCCTGCTGGCTGGATCCGCCCCTGGTGACTGTGTCTGGTTTAGAATTAATATGATCATTGAGATGTTTTGTGAAATGTTATGTTAAAAGAAAGAACAACAAAATCAACCCCAAAAAGGCGCTATCACACAAGTCATAGTGCATGATTGCACGACCAATGTCTGTTACGAAAAGTGCTTACATCTCTTCTGATATATCCCCCCTACTAGTAATTATGGAAATTAAACTTGACACCTAGAACTTTTGCATTCTAAAAAAGTCTGTATTTCATTTGTTTCCTTGAACGCAATGGCAATAAAATGGGTCTTGTCTTCTCTTTCAATTTTTTCATTCCAATGCGTACTGTGAGCTTAATTTGCTCCTTGAAAAAAATATGTGTACTGTAAAGTACATCCTGGTCTTTTTGGAAAAGAAAGCATTTCTGTTTGCCCACGTGATATGTCGGATATGCTCTGGTGAGTGAGAACTACAGCTTCAAACCTTGAACAAATCAGACGAAGAGCTGAAAAGATTTATTGTTACGTAACTTTAGAGGAATACACCCCTTTTATTTTGGTGTAATGCGAGTATTGGCACAGAAGGACAGAGCGCAGCTGAGATAAACACCCTGTTTGGAAACAAAACTATTACGCCACTTTATCTGCCATTTTCTTCGTGAACTTCTTATTCTCTATCTCGGAGGAGACTCGAATCTCAAGATGCGTCAGACCCTCATCATCCTTCTCGTCCTCGCAGTCATCGGGGCTGCCTTGGTCGATGCCAGGTCTGATTTTAAACGTCGTCGCAGGGCGGAGGCTACACGCCGTCGCATGACTCAGGGTGCAGTTGGGAAAGAAGGTGAGTAGAGAAAATGACACGTCATTGTTCTGGGGAAAATTTCAATATTCAATCGTGATTGTGCAACTCGAGTCATGAGTGTGCATACATGCAGTATATGAAAATTCTCCCATTACAAACAAATATATACTAACTCGGGAATCATTTAGCGAGTTGTTTTATTTTAGCCAGAAAATGGTCATGATAGTCACAATAATACTTTTGTGTTATATATCCCGCATGACAGCCATGTTTTATTACGTTTTGCAGTTGGCACAAACCCAATTGGTAGGACTTTAACATGTATCTAGATTTTCATCTGAAAAAAGAGAGTGTCCTCTTCTTTTGTTGTGATATTACGCCCCCATATTCTCTTACCATGAAGTAGCACTTGGCATGGGTTAAGCATTATAGTCCACCCAAATCAATTTAATCTTCTTTCTACTTTATGCATTTGATCCTCTTATCATATTAGGACTGTGTCTCATGAAAATTCAATGCTTTTATTGATCGAAAAGTAGGGATCAGAGAGATTTTAAAACAGATTTACAGGGCAGAATAGCAAACTCAGTTGAGACATTTCAGAAAAGGGAGATTTCTGGGTGTGGTCTCATGTCACGGTTTGAACTGAAAATTTCTGTCACAGAACTAATCTGTACAGTTGTATACAGGAGTTGTATAGAAGTACAGAGTCATAGGTGTTGTTTTATTTTGGGTGTCTATCATAAAGTAATTGATGAATAGCATTACTGTCTTTTCCAATCGTTTAATCTAAAGATTTTCTTTTCTTTTCTTTCCCGATTTCTTTTCTTTATATTTTCTCTTCTTTTCTTTACATTTTCTTTTCGTTTCTTTTCTTCCTTTTATTTGTGCTTTGCTTTGCTTTGCTTTTCTTTCTCTTTACATTTCTTTCTCTTTCATTTCCTTTACACTTTCTTTTCTTTTTTTCTTCTTTTCCACTCATTTCATTTCCATTCTTTTCATTTCCATTCTTTTCTTTTCCTTCTGCTGCTTTCCTTTCTTTAAAACAAAAAATAAAAATCCTACAGAGAATGAAATCCCTCAACAACAGAAGCCGAATGGATATCTAGAGGGTCCAGGAAAAAGCACAAAGAACGCGACAAGCTGGAAAGGAGAACCTTTGAAAGTGAAAGAAGGTCGACAGACTCCAGAGGCCTAGCGTTGATCAGATGGACAAGCTCCGGACTAGGATGGCTGCTGACCAAGCCAAGTTGGGCTCCCAAATTAATTTCCGTAATGACCGACAGATGAAGTCCAACATGAAGAGGGCGTTTCAGAAGCGATCATAAACCTGTCTAGGAGTTTAAAATGGCCCGCGGCTCTGTAAAAAAATAAAACAATCAATTTATGTGTGTATTAACATTTTTACAAAACAAACATTCTTACTTGTCGCGTATTAGGGACGACTGAGTAAAAATTGCATTTCTGTATTCGATTATATATTTTGTTCTGATTTTCCAATTTAAAGTTCAAGTTTAAATGTGAATGTTGGCACTTAAATTATTATGTACAGTGTGGAACTTGGAATCAACCTGGGAAACTCGAAACTCGATGGTATTAAGAGCAGTACTAAATGGTTATTCGTAATTATACATGTACAATCATACTTCAATATTTTTTTCCTATCTTTAACACGATCTGAGGATCTGAGCACCGTCTCCCCCCCCCCCCCTTTTTTTTTGGTATCAAGAATCATCATTTTTATTCAATTTTTAGTTGATGGGGATGGATGGCGCAAAGGGAGAGAATTCATTTAGTTTGAGTAATTCAGTTACCGTAAGTATGTCCTTCGGCTGAAATGTTATTATCTTTTTGTGCTTCGTTGCAGATAAGGTAACAATGGGGGGGGGGGGGTGGGGGGGGGGTGGGGGGGGGGGGCTCAACATGTAACCACAAGTTTTGTCCATGTTTTCTTGTGCATGTATCGATTCAACTCTTATACTCTAGTCTTTTTTTGTGTTCTTTTTTTGTTGATTATATATTTTTATTGGAATGTAAATGTAAATCACAAATAAAATTAAGTCAAATCTTGATCATCTTTTAATCGTGCCTTTGTTGATAATGTTGATTGAGGAGATAGACGAAGCAGAGCAGATAAACTAGGACACAGATATATGGAGGGGTAAGAAATTGCAATATTAAGGACAGAGACACAGAGAGAGGGGGGAATTGAGAGAGGGAGAGAGAGAAAGAGAGAGTTATATAATATACATAAAAAATTGCCTTTTTTGTAAGGGCGTCACGCACATGTGAGGAGTTTTTATATATTGAGTTTTTATATATTTGTTAAATAATTAATTTTTTCGATTTCTTCAGACTATTGAAAGGACAAGAATGGAGGTAATCGAGCGCAAAGAATTAGGCGCGACCCTAGTGAGAGATAGGGATAGAAAGAGTGTTAAAGAGAGAGGAGGAAGAGAGAGAAGGGGGCAGATAGAGAAAGTGAGAGACATTAATGAGGGAGGAGATCGGTCTATACATTGACAGAGAGACCCTTTATGAAAGACTCCCCTGGACTTGGAAGAAAAAGCAGAGAGACCTTAGAGGCTCTGTCAAACTGAAAAAAACAATTCGGCACCTATCATAAAGATCACATAATAAACGGGCATGTCCAATGTACGTCCCACACGCTACCAATAAATATTATTGTAGAAATAAATTAGGATTAAAAATATATAATTTCATTGGAGGTGGAGTCTGATTCAAGCTCATGTATAAGGCCATCAACTTGATACCGTCCTGAGGTATTGACCTACTGAAACCAGCTTGGAATTGCCCTCGATTAACAATTTTCGATTTCCCGTCCCTTTGATACATCAGTCGCCCCTTCCCAAATCATTCAACTTTGATTGATTGCCATATAATGCTGAACTCATCAACAACAGGAACTAAAAATCGACTGAGAATATATGCAGCCTCACGTCATTCTGATTGGTTGAAAGTTCTTGACGTCATCGTGACGTGCAATGCCTGAAATACGTGCTAACCCATTTCCAGTAGGGACAATAATGTCTATAGTGAACTCAATCTGATTATACGTACGACATACAGTTGCTATACCAATTATCTTTGAACAGAGCATACAGGTCCCTTCTTCTTCTTCTTCGCTATAAAAGTATAAACCACCGTCGGGTGTATCGAGTGTATGCTGATTTCCCCAACCAAATAAATCGTTATCATGCGGATGACTGTGATAAAGTGACTGTGCCTCGTTTAGAATCATGATCATAAGATGTTGTGTTAAATAGTTTGTTAAAAGAAAATAAAAACATAAACAAACGATCCAAAAAACAAAACAAAGATCTGTTACCCAAAGCGCTTACATCTCTTGTGACATTTACCCCCTGGGCCCCTGAAAGTTATGGAAAATAAACTCGATCCATAGAACTATTACATTTTTTAAAGTCTGTTTTTCTTTTATTTCCTTGAACGAAATGAATGCACTTGTCATGGTTGTCGCACATGAAAAACACGACCTTTAAATGCTTCCCCATATTTCTATAAAGCGTGGGCGTATTTTATCAAACGCGAAACTATAAAGTCTGATTCAATAGCAATGACAATGAAATGGACCTCATCTTCCTTTTTTATTTTTCCATTCCAATAAACATTGTGTACTCTGAGCTAAATCTACTCCTTAAACAAAATATCTGTACTGTAAAGCACACCCTGGTCTTTTGAGTAAAGAAAGAAAATCTGTTAGCGGACGTGGAGACGGTCCTCATTTTGACCAGCGGGTGCTTTATTGTCGGATAGGAAATAATCCTCTGTGTGGCCATGCCTTGAACCATAATGCATGGCATTACAGAGGAATTTTTCCTGTTGGGGGCCGGGGGGAAATGCAATGAATTTTTGACAATTTATTGCATTTTTTTCGTTTTGGGGGATTTGTGGTAGGGGCCGCGTACCCTAGCAAACACTGCGTACAGTCATGATTCAGGGACTAAGCAATGGCCTCGTTACTGTGAGGCCCCAGGATAAAAATCGTGTCGATCAGCTATATATTAGTGCCCTTTTGTGAGGCATTAATCCTCATTACTGTCAATTATGACTTAAGGACGTAGGTCCCTTAGCTTATTAGCATAGTAGCACACATATGATTAAGCAGTCACGCACAACAAACACTCGCAAATTAATATTCAATAAAATATGAGAATGTATGCCATTATCTAGATCTATTAGAAATAAAAAAAAAATTAAAATCCTTCCCTAAACTGGGGTAAAAATAATTATTCCACCATTATGACCAACAGTGTACATTTTCATCTGAAAAAAGAGATTTTCCTCTACGGTGATGTGATATTACGCCCGAAAGAGCATTTTTTTTTTTTTGGGGGGGGGGGGTCTCAAACATTTGGCCGACTGATATTTCGTTTAATGAGGGGGGGGGGAGGGGGGAATAAGGTCACTTTTTTATGGGGGTAGGGGGTCACCAAAAAATAAAAAATAAATGTTTTTTTTTTAAATAATTTGTATTACAACAAAATTGAGGGGGTTCAACCCCCCCCCCCTCCCACCCCGCTGCGTACGCGCCTGTTCTGTCTTCCAATTGATTAATCCGGAGCTTTTGTTTCTTTTCTTTTCCAATTTTTTTCGTTACATCTTCCTTTCTTTTCGTTTCTTTTCTTTTGCCTTTTCCTTTCCTTTCCATTCTCTCCTTTCTTAAAAAACACAAAAACAAATCCCACAGCGAGTGAAATCCTTCGGCAACACATGGAGGGTCCAGGACGATTCCGGAAGAGGGCGTCGCGCCATCGGCAACGGAGGGAGGGTCCAGGACGAGGCCGGTAGAGGGCGTCGCGCTGAGGGCCAAACAACGAACTCACTTGGATTTCGATGGGGCCAAATGGTCATTCCGATGGTCCAGGAAGAGGCCGGAAGAGGGCGTCGTGCTGTAATGAAGAACCTTCGAGGGAGGGTCAACAAACTGCAGAGCCCTAATAGCGCTAAAGAGATGTTCAAGCTTCGGACCAAGAAGGCTGCTGGGAAATCCAAGTTGTCTATGCGGCCAGTAGGCTAGGCTCCTAAATGAATTTCCGTAATGACCGATCTAGAGATGAAATCCAACACGAAGAGGGCGTTTTAGAAGCGACCCTAAACCTGCATTAGGAGTATAAATTGGTGTCGGGGTTCCGTGAACAAAATTTAGTTTGAGTTATTAAGTACCCGTATGTATGTATTTCGGCTGAAATGTCAGTGTCTTTGCTTCGTTAAAGATATGGGATCGATGGCGTGGGGGGGGGGGGGGGTTTAAAATGTTACCACAATTTTCTTTTTCGATGTTTTTCTTTAGCATGTATAGATTCAACTCTTATACTTTAGTCGTTTTTTATGAACCTAGTTTTTTGGAGAATATATTTTTTATTGAAATGTAAATGTAAATCACAAATAAAAATAAGTCAAATCTTGATCATCTTTTAATTGTGGCTTTGGTGATAATTATGTTGATTGATGAGATAGACGAGGCAGAGCAGATAAACCAGAACAAAGAGATTATGATGGAGTAAGACATTGCAATATTGAGGACAGTATTAAGAGAGAGAGAGAGTGAGAGAGAGGTTATTACAATTAAATATGGAAAATTCAATAGGCCATTTTCGAAATGTAACCAGATTTGTGCATATGCCAATTTGTGAAGCACCTCGATACGAATTATTTCATTCACCTGTTACGAATACAATTTGTATCTTAACTTTGAGTCAGAATTCAAATTGCATACATTAGTTGTTGGTATTTATTCGATTTCTTCAATTAAAAAGGAAAAGAATAGATGTAATCAAATGCAAAGAAGCAGCGGCCATGGTGGGTGGGAGGGGAAGAAAGAGTGTTAGAAAGAGAGAGAGAGAGAGAGAGAGAGAGGGGGAAATAGAGAGAGAGAATTTAAAAAAAAGGGAGAGAGAGAAGGGGGGCTGAGAAAGAAAGTGAGAGAAAAGTAGGGGAGGAGATCGGTCTAGGCCTATATTAAGATTAACGAACATCGGGGACAAAACAGCTTGGACTTGCCCTAGATTTGAAATGCAGAATAACAATTTATTCGATTTCCCGTCCCTTTGATACATCAGTCGCCCCTTCCCAAATCATTCAACTTTGATCAGAGGCGGTTCTCCCGGGGGGGCAGGGGGGGCACAGTGCCCCCCACTTTTTCAGATATCCCAAAAGTGCCCCTTTTTACATAGGAAAAGTGCCCCTTTTATTTTGTAAGAAGTGCCCCTTTTACATAGGAAAAGTGCCCCTTTTACTTTGACAAGTGCCCCTATTACTAAATAAAAGTGCCCCTTCCCCCTTTTCACCTCTGACGAGTGCCCTTTTTATTTTTGACACGTGCCCCTTTTCCTTCGACATGTTCCCATTTTCCTTTGCAATAAGTGTCCATTTTCCATTTTCATAAATCTTGAAATTATCTTTAATAAGTGCCCTTTTTAATCTCTAGTAAGTGCCTCTTTTCAGGTACGAGAAGTGCCCCTTTTCACTTTTGATAAGTGCCCCCTTCACCTCTGATAATTGCCCTATTCAAAACTGAGAGGTGCTCCTTTTACTTTGACAACTGCCCCTTTTTTCCTTTGTAAGAAGTGCCCCTTCTCCTTTTAATAACTACCCCTTTTTTAAACTCGGATGAGCACACCTTTAATTTTAACATGTGCCCCTTTTTTTCTTCTAATAAGTGGCCCTTTTCCTTATGATAAGTGCCCCCATTAAAAAGAGAGAGCTCCTTCCCCTTCTCATAACTACCGCTTTCCCTTTCTAATAAGTGCCCCTTTTCCTTATGATAAGTGCCCCCATTAAAAAGAAAAAGCTCCCTCCCCTTCTCATAACGGCCCTTTTTTAAAATTTGAACGGTGCCCCCTTTTCATTCAACAAATGCACATTTTCCTTTATTATAAGTGCCCCTTTTACATTTTCATAAGTGCCCCTTTTCATATCTGGTCAGTGCCTCTTTTCACCTCTGATAATTCCCTTTTTAATAATGATACGTGCCCCTTTTCCTTTCTAATAAGGGACCTGTCCCCTTTTCACCTCTTATAAATGCCCCTATCAAAATCTGATGGGTGCCCTTTTTCCGTCAACAAATGCCTATTTCCCATTTTCGTAAACGCCTCTTTTTCATCAGGTGAGTGCCTCTTTTCAGGTGAAAAAAATGCCTCATGTTCACCTCTTATAATTATCCTTTGTACTTTGACACGTGCTCCTTTTCTTTTCTAATAAGTGTCTTATCCCTTTCGATAATTGTCCCCTTTTCATGAAATCATTAAACATGCCCCTTATTTAAAGCGACTAAGAGAAATTTCCCCCAAAGTTCGCTCGCTGCGCTCGCTCGCATTTAAAGATGATATAATTATGTTAGTTATCAAAGGTCTTTTCAGTCTTCCGTTAAGAGAATGTGCTTATAACCCCATCACGATTGGCTTTTTTCCTCTTTATAAGATGTAATTTTTCGCACTGCGACCTCGCAGATCTTTAAAATTTTTCTCGCTCGCTTCGCTCGCTCGTAAATGCATATTCAGACATCCCACCCAACTGTAAAGTATGATGCTTAAGCGATATCTTGTATGATGTATGAAGAGAAACAAATATTGAAATCATCCCTGATAATGTAATCACAATGCAGGGGTATGTACCAATGTCTAAAAAATTGTATATTTTCGCTTTGAGATTTCCCACTGTAGGTGCCCTTTTTTCTTCAGAAAGTGCCCTTTTTTGTTGGTGCCCCCCCCCCCACTTTGGAAGTCGCTCGACCGCCCCTGACTTTGATTGATTGCCATATAACGCTAAACTCAACAACAACAAGAACTAAAAATCTTCTGAGAATAAATAAGCAGCCTACCTACGGCGTGATTCTGATTGGCTAAAAGTTCTTGACGTCATCATCACGCGCAATGCCTGAAATACGTGCTAACCCATTTCCAGTATAATAGGGACAATCTAATGAACTAAATCTGATTATTACAGGGTATATTATGTACGATGTACAGTTGCTATACCAATTATGTTTTAACAGAGCATACAGGCAGGGGCGGCCGAGCGACTTCCAAAGTGGGAGGGGGGCACCAACAAAGAGGGGCACTTTTTTTAAAAAGGGCACCTACAATGGGAAATCTCAAAGAGAAAATATACTTATTTGTTTAGACATTGGTATATACCCCTACATCGTGGTTACATTATCAGGGATGATTTCAATATTTGTTTCTCTTTATACATTTTACAATATATTGCTTAAGCATTGTACATTGTACATTGCAGTTGGGTGTGACATCTGAATATTCAAATTGCGAGCGAGGAAAAGTTTTAAAATGTGTGAGGTCGCGGTGCGAAAAATTACATCTTATAAAGAGGGGGATCCTGATGAGGTTATATGCACATTCTCATAACGGAAGACTGAAATGACCTTTGATAAGTGACATAATTATATCATTTATAAATGCGAGCGAGCTATGGGGGAAATTGCTCTTAATCACTTTAAATTAGGGGCACGTTCAATGATGAGAAGGAAAGGGGACACTTATCGAAAGGGATAAAAGACAATTTTTAGAAAAGAAAAGGAGCACGTGTCAAAGTACAAAGAGTAATTATCAGAGGTGAAAATGAGGCGCTTCTTACACCTGGAAAGATGCACTTATGAGAATGGGAAATGGGCATTTGTTGACGGAAATGGGGCACCCATTAGATGTAATATATCTATAATAAGGTGAAAAGGGGATATGTCCCTTATTAGAAAGGAAAAGGGGCACGTATCATTGTTAAAGGGAAATTACCAGAGGAGAAAAGGGGCACTTATAGCACCTGAAAAGGGACACTGACCAGATTTTAAAAAGGGACATATATAATAAAGGAAAATTTGCATTTTTGAAAAAAGGGGCACCGATCAGATCTGAATAAGGGCATTTATCGAAGGCGTTTTGGCGCTTTTATGAGAAGGGGGAAGTAGCTTTTATTAAAAAGAAAAAGGGGGCACTTATCAGAGGTGAAAAGGGGGAGGGCCATTTTTATAATGGAATAGGGGCATTTTTTCAAAGTAGTAGGGTCACTTTTCCCATGTAAAAAGGGGCACTTCTCACAAAGTTTAAGGGGCACTTTTCGTATGTAAAAAGAGGGAACTTTTTGGGTACTTGAAAATGTGTGACACTGTGCCCCCCCTGCCCCCCTGCCCCCCCCCCCCCCCCCGGAGGGCCGCCTCTGCATACAGGTCCTATCCCCAACCCACTAAATCAGTTTCATGTGGACGGCTGTGTCATATTGAGTCACTGTGCCACGTTTAGAATTATGATTATAAGATGTTGTAAGTAAACAAAAACAACAAAAAACAATCAAAAAAGTAAAATAAAAATACCCCGCTATCACAAGCCATAGTGTATGATGACCCGATACGTGTCTGTGACCAAAAGCGCGTACAGCTCTCGTGACATTTACCCCTGATAGTTATGAACACTAAACTCGATCCATAGAACTATTACATTTTTTAAAAGTCTGTTTTTCTTTTATTTCCTTAAACGAAATGAATGCACTTGTCACGGTTGTCGCACATGAAAAACACGACCTTTGCTTCCCCATATTTCTATTAAGTGTGGGAGTATTTTATCAAACGCGAAACTATAAAGTCTGATTCAATAGGAAAGGCAATAAAATGGGTCTCGTCTTCTCTTTCAATTTTTCCATTCCAATGCGTACTTTGAGCTTAATTTGCTCCTTGAAAAAGATACGTGTACCGTAAAGCACACACTGGTCTTTGTAAAAAGAAAGCATTAATGTTTGCAGACGTGGAAGTATCGGATATGCTCTGGAGGTTTTAGAGGAAAACAACCCTTTGGTGTAATGCGAGTATTGGCACATAAGGACAGGGCCATTTGCAAAGCGCAGTTGAGATAAACAACGAAGCTTTTACGCCACTTTATCCGCCACTTTCTTCGTGAATTTCTTATTCACTATCTCGGAGGAGACTCGAATCTCAAGATGCGTCAGACCCTCATCATCCTTCTCGTCCTCGCAGTCGTCGGGGCTGCCTTGGTTGATGCCGGCAAGGCTGATTTTGAACGTCGTCGCATGGAACAGTCCAAGAAGATTAGGGGCGAAATGGAGGTGAGTAGAGAATGACATGACACGTCATTTGTTTGTGGGGAAAAAATCAATCTTAAAATGGGATTGTGCAACTTGAGTCATGAGTATGCATACAGTATAATTATAAACATTCTCCTATTACAAACAAAATGTATACCAACATAGCGAGTTTTGTTATTATAGCCAGAAAATGGTCATGATTATATAGTATCATACTCTTGTGTAATATATCATACTCTTGTGTAATATATATCCCGCATGGCAGCCATGTATTATTATGTTTCGCAGTTGGCACACACCAATTGGTAGGACTTTATCTACACTGTCGCTCTTATAGTTGGAATATTTTTTTACCCCAATTTATGGAATTATTTTGACACTGATTTATTCCTAATAGATCTAGAATTCTAGATAATAGTATACATTCTCAGAATTTATTGAATAATAATTTGCCAGTCTTTGTTTTGCGTGACTGCTAAACCATGTGTACTATGCTACTATGCTTATCAACTAGGGGAACTACGCCCTTAAGTCATAAATGACAGTAATGAGGATGAATGCCCCCGCGTAGTGCTCACTACCCCCCCCCCCCCCCCCCCCCCCCCCCACTGAGCGAATTATCGGCCGGCTGTTTCGCCGCTAAATATTTTCTCACGAATCGGGCCCCCTCCCCTGCCGCCGGCTGGATCCGCAGGCATGTAGCCACGGGGGGGGGGGGGGGGGGATGGGGGTTGGGTGGAGGGGGGGGGGGGGGGGGAGGGCACGTGCCTCCCAAAAATTTCCAAGATCGGTTGAACTTTTTTAGACCTCTCCCCAGGACGTCGATCGATTACATGTATGTGCCCCCCTCCCCCCCCCCCCCAAAAAAAAAAAACAAAAAAAAACATCAACTCTGGATACGGCCCTGTGGATCCGCCCCTGGATGTGATATTACGCCCGCATTCTCTCTAACCGTTATATAGCTGTACTTGTCATGGGTTAGGCATTATATTCCACCCACATCAATATATCCTCCTATTTACTTACTAAATGCGTCTGATCCTCATATCATACTAGGACTATAATTTTCTCATAATAATATTCACTACGTTTTTGGCACAATGTCGAGGAGTAGGGATCAGGGAGATTTTAAAACAGATTTACAGGGCAGAATAGCAAACTCAGTCGAGACATTAAAAACAAGGGGGGTCCTCCTTTATACTTTATGCGTCTGATCCTCACCATGTGACCCTTTTCCCACTTGTTTTGTTTTGTTTTGTATTCAATGATTTTCTTTATTTTTGCCGAATAAACAATAATATCATTATCATACTAGGACTATGCTCTCCATAATATTTTAATGCGCTTTGGTACATAATATCGAGGAGTCGGGATCAGAGAGATTTTAAAAACAGATTTATAGGGACAGATTTATAGGACAGAAAAGCAAACTCAGTCGAGACAGAGTATCTGCATGCTCTGTTTCATATCAAGGTTTTTACAGATGATTTCTGTCACACAACTTAAAATCTATTGCAAACACTAAATGTGTTGTATATAGGTACTGACTATATTGAGCATTTGGTGTTGTTTTATGTTTATGGTGTATCTTTGGGATGTATAAAAAAACTAATTGCATTACTCTGTCTTCCAATTGTTTAATCCGGAGCTTTTGTTTCTTTTCTTTTCCAATTTTTTTCTTTGCATCTTCCTTTCTTTTCGTTTCTTTTCTTTTCGTTTCGTTAATTTTTTTATTTCCTTGTTCTTCTTTTTTCCTTACATTTCCATTTTTTCCTTTTGTCTTCTCCTTTCCTTTCCATTCTCTCCTTTCTTAAAAAACACAAAAACAAATCCCACAGCGAGTGAAATCCTTCGGCAACACATGGAGGGTCCAGGACGAGGCGGAAGAGGGCGCCGCGCTGGGGGCCTAATGGTCATTCCGAGGGTCCAGGACGAGGCCGGAAGAGGGCGTCGTCCTGGAATAAAGAACCTTCGAGGGAAGGTCAACAAACTGCAGAGCCCTAATAGCGCTAAAGAGATGTTCAAGCTTCGGACCAAGAAGGCTGCTGGGAAATCCAAGTTGTCTATGCCCCCAAAAGTAGGCTAGGCTCCCAAATGAATTTCCGTAATGACCGATCTCGAGATGAAATCCAACATGTCTGGGAGTTTAAATCGGTTCCGCGGCTCTGTTTAAAAAATTATTTTAAAAAGAAAATTATTAAAAAAAAAAGATTTCTTGATATTATTATATAGTTTGTTCTGATTTTCCAATTTAAAGTTCAAGCTTAAATGTGAATGTATTAGGCACTGATTTAATATGTACAGTTCAGAAATTGGAATCAACTTTAGAAAATCGTAACTCGATGTTATGAAGAGCAGCACTATATAGTTATTCGTAATTATACATTTTCGATCATACTTTAAAGGGAGGCTTTACTACTGCAGCTAGAAGGGATTAGACCACCCAGAGAGCCATCGAGGTCACTGTGACAGGTGGCTATCTCATTAACTCAGCTCTCATTTAACATAAGAAAAAGAGGATCATGGGGGACCAAGAGGCACCGATTTGGGAAGTTTTCTATATAGAGGGAGCAAGTAGCTACAAGTAGGACAGTGTGCCTTTAATACATTTTTTCTCATTTTAACACGGATGTGAGCGCGGTCTCCCCCCCCCCTTTTTTTTTGAAGTCAAGAATTATCATTTTTAATTCAATGTTTAGTGAAAGTTAAGGTATGGGAGGCGCAAGGGGAGTGCATCCATTTAGTTTTAGTAATTAAGTTACCATAAGTATGTTAGTATCTTTGCTTCGTTGCATAGAAGGGACGGATGGCGTGGGGGTGGGGGCTCAAAATGTTACCATAAGTTTTGTCCATGTTTTGTGCAATTATTTAAATTCAACTCTCATAGTTTAATTGTTTGTTTTTATGAACATATTGTTTTGGAGAATATATTTTTATTGGAATGTGAATGTAAATCACAAATAAAAATAAGTCAAATCTTGATCATCTTTTAATCGTGCCTTGCATGGTGATGAGCAGATAAACCAGGACTAAGATATTATGATGGAGTAAGAAATGGCAATATTAAGAACAGAGAGAGAGAGAGGGATATAGAGAGAGATAGGGAAAGATAGAGAGAGAAAAAGAGAGAGAGAGAGAGAGAGAGAGAAAGAGAGAGGGAGGGGGCGGGTTGAGAAATGATACATGAGAGTAAGGTGGACGAGCAGATGAACTTACCGAGGATCTACATGTACTCTCCTCCTCGTCTGCTTCATCTTTGGTTCATAAAATATACTGCGACGGAAGATACGTCAATTTAAATACAAAATACACATGTACATGTACAGTGGCGGATCCAGGGGGGGGGGGGGGCCCGGGCCCCCCCCCCTTGAGAAAAAAATCATGTAAAATCACGTGATTTTTACCTTTTTTGGGGGTTGGGCCCCCCCCCCCCCCCTGGCGCTCAAGGGGGGGGGGGGGGGTGCAAATTGAAAAATTTTCGAGGACCAAAAAAAAAAAAAAAATGTGCTCACTACCCCCCCCACTGAGCGACTTTTCGGCCGGCGCGATTTTCCAATTTTCGGGAGCAAACAAAAATGAAGAAAGTTGGGCCCCCTCCCCTAAGAAATCCTGGATCCGCGCCTGTACATGTACATATCTCTTCAAAGCTCATCACTCCTATCGAAATTGTTCCACCATTTCAACTTCAAATAACGATCGCAATATCTTCCAAAAAATCAATGGCAATTTCACTAGCCTAGAAGTGACGGTAGTGAGAAAAATCATAACGCAAAGTGAATGCAATTTTTTTTCACTACCGTCACTTCCTGAAAACAGCGACGGTATATCCCATAGAAAATCATGTTAAGATTTACGTTTAAAATAATTGTAATTTTCGCTCATTTCAAAAAGTCATGGGAAGAGGCTACTGGAATTTTGCCAGAAGTTGATTTCATTAATCTCTGCCATCACGTTTGAAAATGATGGTTTTTAAGAAATCCGGCACACCTTTTCAATATTGGTCTGTATTTTTGTTTTTTTCCAAATAGATTTTATGATACACACACTGTACATTCATATGCACCTTCCTTTCAAATGGTGATCTTGTTTGGCTCCCTCTCCTGTCTCTCTCAACTCGCTCATCTGATACTTCTCATACGTTTGTCTTCATTTTTTCTGCAGTCTCGATAGCAATACCTTAAGCATCCTCTTACACATCTTATCCCTCCTTCAACTCACTAGTCTGATACTTACATACATGCCAACATTTGAAAATCAGAAATCTGTACAAATTATGCTATTTTCAAAAAAAAGAGGAACAATCCTAACTCTCCTATTCAATACTACAGACAAATTTGTACAGGAAGAGGAACACCTGCATTAAAATGATAATTATCTTCTCCCAAAAAGAGGAATGTTCCTCTTTAATCTGAACAGTTGGCATGTATGTACTTATCATACGTTTGTCTTTCTTCTTTGCAGTCTCGATAGCAATACCCAAATCATCACCTTACCCCCAAGTTCTAGGAATGTCTCAATTAAAATTGCAAGTGGCCTATAGATTGTATGGTGCAATGGAAGGCCCGTTCATTTTATTCATCAGAATGACTTCTCCAGATTAAAAGCAAAACTTGCTCTTCATTCGCATCAATCATAATCAACAGCCATTACCAGGATCCTTCTCCTTCACAATCAATCAAGCAAACAATCACAAAACTAATCATTATGGGCCCTGTTGCACAAAACATACCATCGATGGTAAATTTGCCATGATTTCAATGGTAACTACCATGGAAACCTTGATTTTGAATGGTTACCATGGTAGTTGCCATTGATAGCAAAGTTACTATCGAGTAAGTTTGGTAAGTTTTATGCAACGGGGGCCCAGTTCATCACCATGAATAGCGTTAATCAATACTCATCCCTCATCAATTATTACCATTACTAACACCGCATGTCATCATCTCAATCATCAAGTTAACGTAAACTGCATGCAACGACAGGAACATAAACACATCAATTCTTCTTTTTTTTACAGCAATTATGTGCAAAGCACTTTAATCTCTTAATATTAATACCAAAATACAGCTGAAGATGAACATGTAAAGGGAAAGAAATAAAATGGGAACAAGACTTTCTGAAATATGCATAAAGTTAGATGTGAAGTATCATAAATAAGGTATAATGACAGAGTTATATAATTTACAATAATTTAGGTGACAACTCCATAGAGGGAGTAATATATCTTACAGGTATGTGGTGCCCTTCGTGAAGCACAAAGGGAATGATGTTTATGATGAATTCAAAGCAATCGTTCAAAAAAGGGTTAAAACTAAAAACAAAATGTAATGCATTGAAGCTCAGCATAATGGTCATTTCATTGCACTTTGATAGTGCGCTGACGAAGGTCTTGTGGCTCCATTAGTGCATGTATATTAGTCATGAGGTAATGTATGGACGTTCCAACGGATATTTTGAGGTCGAGATATGACCCTATCATGAAGGGTTTGTCCTTAGCGGGAGAAAACACAGCCACCATTTCATGACTTGTTTTTCTGTCACCTCCGGTTATGATAGGGCGAAATAAAATACATACAGTGAGTAAAACACAACTTATGCTGAACCGAGTGCATGATAAATTGGATTGAACAGAAAAGCGATAAATACAAAACACCGATTTTAAAAATTGACTAATCACACACCTTGCTATTCTTTGGTGGCCCCTTTCTATGGAGTTCCGTTTGTTACGTTTGTTCCTGCTCACCTTTCTTCAATTCACGACCAAATAATGTTTTTAACACAGAAAGGGGCAGACCAAACACCTGATAACTGAACTGCTTCAATAAATAGTGCCTGACTTACAAAGATGCTACTATACACGACATGGGGGAACATATTGCAAGCTAGTCAACAGAGAATTAAAAAGTGGCGCCTTTTTTGACGCGGCTACGCCACAGACCTGCACTTGGGTAGATTAAAAGGCGCATTTATTTTTGGTTCAATAGCGAAAAGGTGAAAGAGGTATTCTTTTTTTTCCTTCTCATACTACATTGCGACTTCTAAGCTTGTCTGAATGCCCTAGTAAATTTGGTCGTGCAAGCCGAGCAGTCAGACATGTCCATTTCAAACCAGCCTGCATTTCCCCACAGCATTTTCTTTTGTCTACGAGTTTTGGGTATCATTCATAAATTTTTGCACATTTACATCAAGAAATAATCATAACATAGAACAATTGCGGAATGATTCAGTGTGGTCGACGAGACATTTATTATACCAAACCTAGCAGACAACGACCTAATGAAGAGTAATTCTTGGATGATTTCCAGAAGATTAAAGACACACGCGGGGCGGGGCTGGTTCAGTCTAATGCTTCAGAGACTCTTCTGGAAAGGGACATGCCTGACTTTGGCTTTCGCACCACCTTTTATCAATAACCACCTCGGGATCGCCATGAATCTGAGGGCATAGGAAAGATAAGGACAAGCGCTCTCATTATAAACAGGTGCTGTGATGGGTGTTCCAAGTGTTTCACTAGGTTTCTTGAGGAACTCTTCTTTGACACTTGTCTTCGCAAGTCAAGTCAAGGAAGGTTACAAGATTGTAAGGAACAATGACCTGAAGAGAGGCGCATGCTCTTTGTGGGAGCGCTAAGTGGCCCTCCTTCACGGGTATTAGAATTGTTTATCATTGCATGCCCCTATTATTATACATGCAGCTCACCGTTTTGTTTTTTTAAATACCCCAGTTATAGATTGGGGTGATAACGACTAGCTTGCCTACACTTTTCTTTACCAAAAAACAGTGGTAATTGTGTTTCCGTTATGACATCAACTTAATGTCGTGTTTTTCATGGGAAGAAAGAAAATCTTCTCTCTCGACATTTGTTGATAGTCAAACGGAGAGAAATGCATTGTCGCATTAACACATCGTACTTGTCCCCACTCTAAATCTTAAGAACACAAGGGTAGGGTACTGAAGAAAATATATATCTCTGAAGGTAAAAACATTTACAAGTAGATGCTCTGCATATCTAAAGGCATATGTACATGTATGCAAGAGCATTACGTTAAAACTTTTCTAGACTCATTGGTATTCACAAAACATTTGGAATTTATCCAAATCATATACAGATGAAGCCAACCACATGCCATTCTCTTGATACCACTTTTGATTCATAAAAGAATGATTTGATTGGCAAATTCCATTAGATGATTGTTAAAAAGCTTTCATGTATCAGTGTGCCTTCAATCATGAGTCAATGAAATGAGAGAAAGAACAAATTACCGTCTTATTCCAATTTCACCAGGACTATGGTTTCCTATTTTCTAAATGTTCTTTATTGACCAGGTTGCGGAGCGGCCCCACCCTGATACTGCTGGTAATACTGCATGTACTGCTGGTAGTACTGCACATACTGAGCATAAGCAGCAGGGTCAGTTTGAGCCATTTGTGCCATCTGGGCTATCTGCGCAGGGTCCATCTGCTGCATAGGCCCTGCTGGTTGGGCCATCGCGGCTTTGGGGGCACCTGCTAGGGGTGCGGCTTGGACTAGACTTTGCGCGGGAGGCTTGTTGCGCTGGTTGTTGGGTGGGGGGATAGGGGGTTGCTGTTGCTTGGCCTGGTTGAGAGAGGGCATAGGGGGCTGCTGCTGCATGCGCTGACTGTTAGGGGGTGGAATGGGTGGCTGCTGCGGTTGTTGCATAAGAGGCTTACGCTGGCTATTTGGAGGGGGAATGGGAGGCTGATCACTTTTGTTTGATTGAGGAATAGGTGGTTGTTGTTGCATGGAATCTGAACCCATCAAAGGCATTGGCCTTCCTGATGGAGGCATAGCTCCAAACCCACCCTGTCTTCCCATACCTCCATGAGGTCCAGCATGCATTTGTTGTTGTCCACCTGGACCCCCATGGGATGGACCATGAGGACTTGGTCCACTCTGACCACCAAGTTGCCTACCTGGACCACCTGGCCCAAGCAGACCTTGTCCCCCTTGAGAACCACCACTACGTGCCCCAGTCTGTGGTCCAGACTGAGGTCCTCCCCGGAAACCACCCTGGGAACCACTCTGCTGATCCCTTGGTGGTCCTCCTGGCCCGCTACTACCCGCGCCGCCTGGACCTTTGTTCATGGGAGGGGATCCACCAAAGCTACTCTGCTTTGGACCCTGATCTATGCTATCTCTACTTCCCGGCCCATCTTCACTAGAAAAATTTCTACCTCCACCAAAGCCTCCACGTGCACCGCCTCCTCCTCTGGAGCTGCCTCCTCCATAGCTGTTTGAACTGCCACCGTTGCTGAAGCTACTTCTACTGTCTGATCCTCCTCGATCACTGCTCCCAAACCTACTTCCTCCTCCACCACCACCTCCAAATCGGCTGCCGCCCATTCCGCCGCCACCAAACCCATTGGAGTTTCCACCTGAGAAGCCTCCCTTACTGAATCGACTGCCGCCGCCGCCTCCACGACCATAGCGACTTCGATCTGCAAAGATGGTTAAGTTGATACAAAAACAAACAAAAAATTAAACATAGGCAATATGTTATTTATTTCTGTATACAAAATTCACTTTTCACATTAATCAACTGGGTTTTTCTTGTACCTGCAACTCTCAAAACTGGAGTTTTTGCAAATTTTCCACATAGTATTAAAATGGGAAGCATTAACTTGTTTTTTTCCTCAAATTCAAAATCCATTGTAAGGTGATTGTGCTTCAGTACTGATATAGATTACAGTAATATTCTCCTTTCTGACAGGCTTATTTATCCACTCTATTCTCAATTCTTTACCAAACCTGCTTTAGTGACTGACCACCTGTCTACAAAGACCACATATTTAGTTTCCCTTGAAAATGGTTTCTCATTGAAACATGTAATAAAGGAACCTGTCTACAAAGACCACTTTTTGTGTTTCCCTTGGGCGGTCGCTATAGACAGGTATGACTATCAATTTCAACAAAACTCTGGCAGCACGACTTACTTTTGCCACCAAAGCGGTTGGCTTCTTCAGCAAGGGAGATCAGCTTTGGGTTGATGACCTGCTTAGCCTCTTGAAGCACATTGATGAGGTCACCTGCTTGCTTCATGTTGTTGCGGGTGAAGAAGGTGTAGGCTGTGCCTGTGCGGGTGCTTCGGGCAGTACGCCCAATGCGATGCACATAGTCCTCCGACGAATTGGGGTAGTCATAGTTAATGACAAACTTGATGTCGGTCACATCTGCAAGGGCGTTACAGTGAAAGGCATGCCAACAGAGCAGGGTGATGTTGGCAAATGATCACCGTAACAATGTGAAGGTGAAGCAAGGGGGGAATAAAGGGTATAGTGTGAATATACAAATTTGGTGGCAGCACCCCTTGTGGAAGACCATAGCTAGTGGTCATCCGGGGATAAACCCTGGAAATGAAATAAATGTTATGTAGCATCTGAGCACTCAAAAAAACGCTTTCTCCCACAACTCACTACAATTCATCTCACAGTGAAACAGAACAAACTGGCCTTTGAATGATGCACACTCCCCAGAATACAGAAAACAAAAGAAATGTCTAGGAAAACATATCTACTTACCAAATGATCTGTAAGAAAAGAAGTTATGTTCAGTAAGAGGGAGCATGCATCAGGATAACATAATGAAACACAACATTGTGACGTTACAATGACGAACCAAGAAATGATGAGTTCTTGGCTGTCCATCAATGAAACCACAAATGTGAATGTCAATCGGCCAGCATCGTCTGTTCTTTTTCACTGGTCAGTTTATCAAGATGGTCTACGAATATCAGCACAGAATACAACCACTGCAACAGGTTGCAATGGCTGTACACAAAGCAGTGGCAGGTTGGGGTCGTAACTACAAGTACCACACATTCACTTCTGTGTAGCCAAAGTTTCTTTCTTCCCCTTCACACATTGGCAAAAAAAATATAGTTCTACAGGATGTCAGTCTAGTCCCGTTGACAACGTACTCTTTGATTTTAGTGGTTCTTTATGCTTTGTACAAGAAAAAAAAAAGCAAACGGCAGAGCACAGTAGAAGAAGTCAACGGGCTAGGAGAATGGTACTCACTGATCCCTGGTGTGTGTATTTCCATGTAGAAGGGGTGGTGGCAGGAGGTCCCAAGACATGACAAGTGGCATCCTCAGCGCGCGTGCGGGAGAGGCTCGACATAATCCACGGCGAGTTCGTTACGGACACGATGTATGTCCTGCTTAGTCAAGAATTCCATCGGAGACACACAAACAGGTTGTCCCAACCACTCTCAGCGAGAGAGACATTTAGTCACGTCCCACTGGCAGGTGGCTGGATGGATGGTTCAAAATCCCACAGTACTGTCTCTTTTTTTTGTGTCTCTGGAACAGTCTGTACAACCTGGACTCTCGAGGGTTACAATGCTGCCCAACATTGCATTTAGTGAAAGGCAACGTTATGGCTCCTCATATCAGATCAATTTAATGGGACATGAAAAAGGGCCATGGGATAACAATTGGATCAACTAGGCAGAGATGAAACAAAATGCTTCATTCAAGCACGCAACGGGCAATTATGATATATAATGTCTGTTGGTTTGGGGCTTTTCAGCATCCTAACAGGACATAGACTAGATGTCTTTGAGGGGGGAAGTGTCAATATCCTCGTAATCGGAGCCACAGTTTCTTCTCTGGCACACACAAGAACAAAAATCAGACGAATGCCTCTCCCCGCTCGGTACGGTTGACGACGTGTCATGCCACGGGCCCTGCCGCAATAATTCATTTATCTACAGAGAAAAATAGAAAACTGACAACAGTTGCATCATACAAAGAAGTCAGAAAAGACAACATGTACACTCGAAGAAAAGCTTTTCAGTTGTCAAAAAAAAGAAAACAGATCGGTTTCTGAGCCCCGCCACTGCCATTTCGATACTCATTTACATCTTAATGCCTAGACTCCTCCTTTCCTCATCATCTCAATAATCACACATGCACACTTAAACTGTAAACTTTAAAAAAATCAGGTGGTTGCCGACGACAACATACCACAAATGAAAGTTAGTTCAAGAAATTGTGCTTTTAGTTAACATCAAAATAGACTTCATGTTCAAGACTTAGTAGATAAAAAGAGACTTGGTTGTAAGGATTTATCAATCATGGTTGGTTTGATAAACTGGGCATGGTTAGCAGCACGAGTAAAATAAGAAACAAACCTAGACCACGAGATGCTACATCTGTCGCTACAAGGATTGGTGCTCTGCCATCTCGGAACTCTACAAAGATAAACCATTGGGCGATATACATGAGAACTGGAGTCTTACTGGGTGAAAACTTGATTAACTCTCATTAAACAGGTCTATACCGTAGATTCAGCATAAAACTTGACTTTTAATCCGTCTTCCTCTGTCAGAAGACAAACCGTTAACACTTAAAACGGTAACCAAGAAATTAAACATAATGGTCATAGAAAAACTTGAGGAAGCACACATTAATTTTATTTTCCGGACGAGAGCATTATACATGTATCTCCTCTTTTAACAACTTGCTCATGGTTAAGTTGACATTCACTTGTGCTTTTTCAGGTGTAAATATGAATATCACACATGCACACAAAAAAAGGAGAAAGGTAATGGCAAAACTCACCTGAAAGTACCCAGTCTCGCTCTGGTTGAGACTTGTCTCCATGAAGGCACATTGCTGGCCACCTACAAAATGAAACATGATCAAGGTTACAAAGTAAACAAAAATTATTAAAAAAACCATAAAGTGACAAAGTACCCCCAAATCAGTTTTTTTCTTCTTTTTCTTTATACATTATACAATTTGTTAGTTAATTAGTTATTTTTGTAGACAATGCTTGTGGAGCTAGAAGTTCCTCTGATAATCTTTACACGGGAATCAGCACAACAGACTAGAAATATTATTTTTGAGGAATAAAACTAACATTTTCTTTTATTTCTGTATCCGTGAAGTCTGATAACATAAAGAAATATCTTAACATAAACTTAATTTTTGAAACCAGTGAAAACCATTTTATAAAGGGCAAGCGGGCATATAGAAGATGGAATTATTATGGCTCAGCCGAACATACACTATGTGCATGTTCTGTAATTTTAACATGACTTATTCACGTAATTGCAACTTAATTATTTTCCTATTGACATTACTGTTTACTAGGTTAATGATATATGTTTATTTTGCAAATGAGTATTATTATTTTTAAACTGTTTTGTATAAACGTTATAAACGATGTAAATATGTTCATGTTTATTCAGGGCCCCGTGGAAGACCACTACTTGTTGGTGAATGGGCTACCCTGTCAAAAGATTAGAAATAAATAAATAAATAAATAAGTTCAAAATATCAGTCCATACTCTGAAGTGATGGCAGACTTACCCATCTCGTCTCATTCTGCGTACCAGGTCGTCGGTTCTGCGTTTGGTTTCACAAAAGACGAGGGTTTTGTTCTCTTTCTCTTGCATGATCTCTTCTAGTAGTTGGATAAGCCTGGTGGAGTAAGATGACGAATGAGAAAACATATTATTTGAATAAATGCAGTACAATTCTTTACCAACAGGGTACCTAACACCCTAGCCCATTTCGTCCACCACTTATTTATTTTAACAGCTCCCCCTATCCATAATGAAGCATATTTATTTGTAAAACCTTCACCTACCCCCAACATATTGTTTTCACAGCTTGACTACACCTAATTATAAAATAATAACAAATTATTTAAAAAAAAAAAAAATTGAAAGTCACTATATCCTTTTATTTGGTATTTCTGAACTATAGGCAAGAGACGCAATCTGAACTGGAAAGGGATCTTTGTCCGCTAGTCCCTCTCTTAGATTCCATTCACCAATTATTTTTTTTTCCCCTCTTCTTTGTCTTCCTTGTCACTCATCTGCAAACTTACTTCTTGTCTTTCTCTGGGTCTTCACACACATCAATGATCTGCAGGATGTTGTGGTTTGCAGACAGGGTGAGGGAACCGATGTTCACCATGATGTAGTCCCTGATGAAGTCTTCAGCCAGGTTCCTCACGTCCTTGGGCCACGTTGCACTCCACATCTGCACCTGCCTGTCAGGCTGAAAGACATCAACAGAACGGAACAAGAATGACTGACATGAAGGGCTGTCTTAATACAGCTACTTCCCTACAATCGCCAAGTTTAGTCTTACAATGTTGATGGTTACCACCCATACAAAGTGATGAAGAAACCTTGTCCAGTACTTGACAACTAGGCACCGTCTTATGAAGATTTGATATTAATCGCAACTTATTCATCAATCGCAGCTATGTACATAAGAGATAGGAGACTGCAAACTTTCAATTGATTGGAGGACTTTGGATTGCAACTTTTTATAAGACGTGCCCTGGAGACAATTGTATTCATAATTTAAAAATATGATATGCAATGCACTGGCTTGAACATGCATACAATATTTGGGCAGAAAGGGTTCAACAAGCCGAGGCCAAACAAATTACCACTAGTGCATTCTGTTGTTTCTGTACTAAGGTACTTTAGGATTTGATTGTAACAATTTCTAAATCTAATGTTGAAAAAGGAGATAATAAAGCTGCAGAAGGATATATTCACAATTAAATCCACTGTTTACCATAACACACTCCATTCACACCTGGTCTGAGTGACATGCCCTAGTTACAACCCAAGATTAATTTGCTTACCCTAATCTGTTCCATGATTTTCCTGATCTGGGGCTCAAATCCCATGTCCAGCATGCGATCAGCCTCATCCAGCACGACGTAAGTACACCGCCTCAAGTTTGTCTTGTTGTTCTCCAAGAAGTCAATCAACCTACCAGGAGTGGCAATGACGATCTCAACACCTAGAGGAGTAAGGGAACCAGAGCAGGGTGAGCACGTATGTTATAGACATACGATCCACAGAAATGGTTTTGTACAAAATCTTAATGATAATTTTCCCTCATTCTCCAGAATCTACAAAGAACTGTACATTACTGGGCAATAGAGGTGATGAAAAATGGCAGAAAGGGTTTTGTAAGAAATGTTAACAATTATTTTCCCACTATCTCCAGAATCCACAAGGAACTGTACATTACTGGGCAATAAAGGAGGTGATGAGAAACGGCAAAAATGTACAGTGGTTAAATCTCAAACAATAGCTAATTAGAATATGAAATCATCTTTGAATTTTTCTTCCCAGTGCCAGGAGCCGGAAGTAATTATTTTATATCGAATACAATTAGGCAATAAAAGAGTGTTAAGAAGCAGCATGAAAGAGTACCGATACTGCAATAGTAGTTTTTGAAGCGCACTTATCCACAAAAAAAAAACAGCGGATGGCATCTTTGATGTTATTCGTTTGGGAACACCTTTACAGATAAAAAAAATGAAAATGACAGCTGTCAGAAAGACAGAGACTTACCTCGTTCCAGATCCCTGATCTGTTGCCCCTTGGGAGCTCCACCATACACACATGTGCTCTTGATCTTTGATGAACGTCCGAACGCAAACGCTACCTGCTGAACTTGCTGGGCAAGCTCTCGAGTTGGTGCTAGAACAAGAGCCTGAAATTGGTTCGGGGTAAAACAAGCAGTTAGAAATTGTGAAACGGTAAAATGACTAATAAAAAAATGCAGGCGAAAGATTCCTCTCACAGAATAGAAGTTGCAGGTAATTAAACAAGTGGTTGATCATTATTTCTTTTATATCTCTAAGACTTAAGATTTCAGATATTTATTTAGCCATCTTGCATCTCATCATCACAGCCTGCATCTTACAACTCTTGCTATCAATAAACTACATCAAGCATAATTATGGAGAAAATCAAAACACTTGTTATTCATACAAAATCATGCAGGAAAGCCTACTTCGCCAGAGAAGACAGAATCAATTCAATAAAATATTAGCCGCTATAGAGTCGGCTTGTATCCCATCATGGTTCTTTACTATGCTATTTCAGACCTTGACAAGTATGAATGTAGTGAAGTAATTGAATTACAAAACAGTTGAAACGATTATTCTTCAGCACTTACGATAGGGCCGTCTACGCCTCTTTCCAGGAATGGTTGATGATTTATATGAACTATTGACGGCAAAAGATACTGTAGAGGGAAAAAAAGAAAGAACAAGTCGTTACCTCTTATGCAAAGATTTGTTTCGACCACGAAATCAAGAGACAATTCCTCAAACACACATAGCAATATGTAGGGGTGAAAGTGAGTAAAAAAAAAAAAATCAGGATAACAATTTAAATTGGGTAATTATCAGGCCTGAATATGCTTACATCTAAGCAGGGATGCCAACCTTTCAGAGCACAAATCCGTAATCATAAGGCTAAAAATCCGTAATTTGGAGACAAAATCCGTAATTTTCTGCGCGACGCAAATTTTTCTGCACGCTGGCAAGCGCAGCTCCCGCAGGCAAGCGCGATAGCACAACAAGTTAAATAAAAGTAACATACCTGTTCATTAGTTGGTGTTACACGATGCATTTCCATTTCTTACTGTATTCTTCTTTAAAAGTCTGTAACTTCTTGCCACGCTTCTTAGTTGTGGAAGACATGATGATTGATATCTAAATCCAACCAACATGAGTTCAGATTGTCGACGAAAATCGACGAACGCCGTGACAGCCTGTGAGAAATCCGACAGTGTACACGGCGCTAGCGTAGCGAGGCCTGGCGCTGGGCGGGCGGTAGCGGCGCGGCCAAGAGAGGTATTTCACCCGGCCCCCGCTCGCGAAGCACATGTATGCACTGAAAGGGGTGTGCTAGATAACAAATTGTCCAATCGGAAGCCCTGTGGGATTTCTATGCATGGATTCAAGGATGGCTGCGCTGCAATAGTCAAAAGTACGTGCTAAACCTTAAACGTGCTAAACCTTAAAGTGCTAATTTTGAAAATCGGCAAAATCTGCAAAATCCGGAATTTATGGTATGAAAATCGTACCGCCCGTAATCGGCCGATTTCCCGTAGAAATTACGGGAAATCCGTACTAGTTGGCATCTCTGTCTAAGGCTTAACCTTGTTTCAGTGAATTTGAACGTAATGTTATAAATCGCGTGAACTTACTGAAAGGGTCTTTCCGGACCCAGTTGCAGCAATGCCAACCAGGTCCCGTCCACTGAGTGCTACAGGCCAACCCTGTGCCTGGATTGGAGTTGGATGTGAGAATCCATTCTTGCTCAGCTCACCCATTACGTAATCTGTAGAAGGGAGGTGGGGGGGGGGGAAGAAGAAATGAGGAATTAGATTTCATATTCACTTCATGCCAATTCAAATGAAGTTTGTATTGTGTGAAGGATTTGAGAAAAAAAATTGCATTCTTCCAAGCATGTGCCTGGTGTCGACTCTCCAATGGATAGGGGGGCAGAAGTCTCTTTGATTGAAGAAATACATGTAAAACCTCTATATTTACTGGCCTAGTGTTTTCTGCATGCATGTATGTGAAAGAATAATTCTCAATGTATGTTCTTGAAGGTGTAATTTGCAAGAGTTAAACTCACCTGGGAAGCTTGCTTCATGGAATTCAAACACCGGCCTCATGGGTTCCTTCCCTCTGACTGTGATCGATTTATCTGTGCAGAAAGCTTGAATTTCCGTCTGTTGAAGAAAAAAAAGCACAAGAATACAGAGAATGATTAGATACACTACCGCTCAAAGGTTTTGGCATCGGTTCCGCTCCGTAAACCGCACCGAACTGTGTACGGTGAACGGCGAGGATCCGTTCACCGTACGCCCAACTTCGGTTCCTCACCGTTTGCTCACCGTTTGCTCACCGTTTGCTCACCGTACGCTCACCGTTTGCTAACCGAGGAATTGCGGTTAATAACAAAAAGAAATGTGCGCGCTAAGTCTGCGAGCGCGTATCCAAAGAACTCTCAAAAGTTTCACACGCGTACGCGGAAAGTCAAGTTATTTGTTTTATTTTATCATACCGATGCGCGCTTGCCACTGACGTCACAATCAGTTTATTATTACATCACAATAGTGTAAAAGAATACTCTTTTCATTCCGAGCATAAACACACGACATAATGATACGAAAATGATTATTTACTTGATGTCATTCCCGACAGAATGATACGAAAATGATTATAAAGTTGATTTCATTGCCAAGACAATGATACGAAAATGATTATTTACTTGATTTCATTGCCGACAGAATGATACAAAAATAATTACTTAGTTATTTTTTTGCCAACAGAATGGTTCAAAAATGATTATGTACTTGATGTCATTGTCGAGAGAATGATACAAAAATTATTATTTACTTGATTTCATTGACGACAAAATGATTAATTAGTTGATTTCATTGGCTAGACATTGATACGAAAATGAATGTTTACTTGATTCCATTGCCGACAGAATGATACGAAAGTGATTAATTAAATGATGTCAATGCCGACAGAATGATACGAAAATGATTATTTACTTGATGTCATTGCCGACAGAATGATACGAAAATGATTACTTAGTTGATTTCATTGGCGACAGAATGATACGAAAATGATTACTTAGTTGATTTCATTGGCTAGACATTGATACGAAAATGATTATTTTCTTGATTCCTCAAAACATAAATAAAAATGTGTGTTATTGTGAGTGAGTCATGTATGGGGATTTCTATTTTTTGATCTGTAATGAATGGAAATTGCCGATTGACTGACTTGATTCCACAAGTTCGGACGTAAACTGCACATGATGGTCGTTCACTAGACTAGAAAGGGAAAGGTAGCGCGTACATCTACATAGGCTTAGCCAACCAGGCATTGTTTGTAATTAGCTGAAAAAAATGTTCTTTGATAATGAGAAATAACGAGTTTGGGTTGGATTTCACAATACCATCATTATTTCAGAATAATTGTTGAATATTTGAATAACGAAGAGCCTTTATTTCAAGAGGTAAAAGCAGCCACAAATACATTGAACATTATAATGGTCTGGTAAACTTAAACTACCCCAGCGTGTAACCTAGTAACCCGAAGACAAAACAAAAGCAAGCAAGTTCATTCATCGATACGCGAGGCACGCAAGTTTGATAATTACATAGGACATGAGTTGTTCATAAAATATTCCCATACCGCTTTGCTCATTCTGGTTTGAAAATACAAACGACCCAACTAAGAATAAACAAGCAGCTGCAGATTTTTAAGCTACAGATTGATAAAGTATTGCATACTTACCTGATTCTATGACGGGATCCCACTTTTAGAATATCCATGTTTAACTATAAATCCGAAAATCAGATGAAAGTTATCCGAAAGATTAATTCCCTTAGGCCTTACACACGTCGTCGTTGGAACCATCAATGGTATAGAAGCTAAAAGTCTAGTTTCGGACACAAGAATTCCATTTTAAAACCACTACAACAACGATTCGTACAATCTCGTTCTATCTCGAAATGCTGATTTTCAGATGACAAGTTAGCTCTTCTCATTGGCTAAATAATAATTTGCAAGTTTATTTTTTAAAGCAAATATTTGCTTGTTTTCAGTTGTCATTTATGGTATGACGTCTGAATTGGCAGACTATACAAGCCCTTCAGTTTCAGCTGGCTGGGGCGTGTCATATATCTTAGATAAGAACTGTCAAAACATGTCTGGGAAATGTAATCACGTGGAGGAGGGAGAGAGAAGGAGAGAGAGAGAGAGAGAGAGGGAGAGAGGGCAGAGAGGGAAGTAGAAAGACGGGGTATGGTAGAGGTGTGGAGGACAGTGACCTCATGTCATTTACTTGTTAATCAATCAATGTCTGACGGGACTTGTAAACATCCATGAAGGGTGATGTCTTCAGATGACCAATCAAAGAATAAAGGATAAAAGGGAAGGGAAATACATGTAGATATTAAAGATTAAATGATATCAGAGATAGGAAATATATGGAACGAAGAGGCGACTGTAACGGAATAAAGTATACAAGGAAATATTTAAATAGATGGGAAGAATCAGAAACTGGATAAGAATAAAGGATTCGTGGGAGAGGAAATCTACATGGGAGGAAGAGGAGACTTGATATAAATAAAAGGGTAATAGGACGAACACCACCGGCCAAGGCAATTATCCCCTCCCCCTCGGAAAATTACCCCCTTTGATTTTCACCCCCCCCCCCCCCCCCCCCGAAAAAATGCAAATTATCATCAGGGTGGACTTCCCCTTCATTGAACGGGGGAGGGGGGGGGGCGTATATTTGTCCTTGGGGCATATTTGTCCTAGGGGAGCTAATTCTCCGTGGATATTCGTTCCGGGGGGGGGGTATTTGTCCTCGGATGTTATAGCCCACGGGAGTTATCGTTCCTGCGGGGGGGGGGGGGGGGGGTGGTTGTCCGAAGGTTCGTATTTCCGAAATATGTAATAGGGTTCATAATCCGAAAATGAAATAGGGTCCATAATTCCGAAACTGGAAAAAGGTACCTAAAAAAAAAACGAACATTAATGAATTCAGTAGGCCGAGACGGCCCACCCCCCCCCCCCCCCCATAAGACTTAAGGTATCCTAAATAACTCTAGAGAGAGAGAGACATAGACGGGGAGAAATACATGTAGTAGAAGACAACAAAAGACAATAGAATGTTATAAAGGACAAATAAAAAAAAAAAGGAAAGGAAGGAATGAAGGAAGAGAGGAATATTAGAAAAGGAGGGATAAGAGCGCAATCGGTGATATAGAGTGAAAGGTAGAAGGGGGTATCATTATTGATTGATTAATAAGGTGATAATTGGAGGTCCGAGGCCATCTCACCGATTTCGTTTTATTTTCTGATTCATTTATTGTTTGTTCGTTTTGTTGCTATTTATTTATTTGTTATTGGCTCCCCCTCCTCCCTTTTTCTTGTATTCATGGGATTGACCGTCTCCCGTTATTATGGAAACAAAATGTACATCATATTACCCCCCCCCCTCCCGCTGGATCCGCCAATGCTAGTGTTTACAAATAAACTTGATTAATTTTAAAACAAACAAAACGAAACAGGTCAATATATTTCACGAGTTGTATACAAAAAATAGTTACAATAAAGGATCTCCTTCTTCCCCCTTTCTATTCTTCTTCCTCTCTTCTTTATTTCCCTTACCCTTATTCTCATTCTCTCTTTCTCTTTTATTTTGGCGGGGAGGGGGAGGGGGAGGGGGAGGGGGCCAAGCACACTCCTTCCCCTGGATCCGCGCCTGTATTTCAGGCTTTTCTTGAGCGTTTTTAAATAAACCACGTCCACCTTCTAATGTCAGCTAGTATGCTTTGAATCTTACCTAAACATTGAAAATGGATAATTTTGTTAATATTTTCTCTTCATGTGTAGCCTGATAACCCAGGCAATACCTCATTTGCACTCAACCATTAGAAAGAGAAGACGATAGAAGTCAAGCAACATAACATATGGAAAGATAGAATTATCTGGCGGCCGCCAAATAATCTAGCTATATTTCCGTACGTTAGGATGCAGATAGAAAGAGAAATAAAACAAAGAATAACATGAGAGATAGAAAGAGAAGATAGCGAGATAGAAAGAGAAGATAGAAAGATAAAAGCAAAGAATAATGACAGGAAAGAACAGAAGATAGAAAGGAAAACAAAGAATTTCAAAATCAAAATAGAAAGAGGAAATGATAGAAGTATAAAAGCAAAGAGTAAGAAGGTGGAAGGATAAAAACAAAGAATAACATAAGAAAAGGTAGAAAGTGAAGAAGATAGAAGGAAAATAACATAATCATGATAAGGAAAGATAGAATTATCTGGCGGCCGCCAGACAATTATGATTTGGTTCGTAAGTATATGTAAATTGTATTGGAATGGGAACAATACAGTTCAGTTCATCTGAAGAGAGAGAGAGAGAGAGAGAACCCCTTACACATCAAAATGTGAGCTGAGCCTGAAAGAAACCGGACTTCAAGAAATCTTTTATGAACAAATTCTAAAGGTCCCCTTATTTCAAAGAGCCCGATGACGAGGGCGCTGGCCGGGATATTAGAGAAACAATACACCTTTTATGAACCAATTCTAAAGGTCCCCTTAATGTATTTACTATTTGGAAATTATTTAACGGATTAAATACTGATTGCATATAATGCTTGATAGAATCTTGGGGTTTGGGTACATTTTCTGATGCAAGTTTCACGTCAATTATAGGACAGGAAGCAATGTGTTTGGAGTTATCGTATGTTTATCATGACGCCGAGAAAATATCGATTTGGAAATTGAGAGAAAAGTTCATGTACATCGTTAATTTATCCTTTGTGTTATGATGTAAATCCTACTAACATCGTTTGCCATTATGGATTATTTCGGATATGAGAGATTGTGAAAAGAGTAGAAGAAAGAATGAAGAAAACATTTTGCATGAAAAAGCGGGTGAAAATGGATGCAAAACAAACTGAATCGTTTGTTCACTCGCCCCAAAGTAGTATTAGTCTGGAAACGCTTGTTGCATTATCGGCGGTATAACTTCAAGGAAACATTGATAATAAACGAAAATACCCGATGTTTGTGCAGATTCTAATTTTTCCAACACTATATAAATGTAATTATTACATATGCACAATATACACATGTTACTACATGAATACTTCCAATGGAAAACATACAACAGTCTTGCAATTTGGCATGTTTTTAAAAATCAACTGTGTTTGGATAACATTTCAGATGTTATATCAAATGACCTTCAACATTATAGCCCTTGATTGTATCTGATTGTGAAGATTTCAAGAGATGAGGTGTAAGTTGAATGTATATTTCAGTTTGAATTATTTGTTGTAAAATGTATTTTATAACCGAATAAATACCTCTGAAGAGGAAATAAAAATAGAAAAAAATCTCTGAGTAATAAAATCTGACCAATAGAATTAGGCCCACCAGGAGCTTCGAACATGGCCTTTATATTGCATACCAGTGAGCAAGTTTTGTTTGTTTATTTATTTAAATACGGTGATTAAAAAACATGATTTCAGCTCTGCATAAACTGTTTTTCAGCATGTCCGTACATGGTACATTAAAATACATATGAATACACTTAATCATCAATATTCATGAGCGCATAGTCACGCGCGGTGTGAAGTTGGCAAGTCTCCAAGAAGTAAGGTCTTAGCGTGGGAACCATAACTTTCTCCCTGCCTGGGTGAGACCGTACATTGCATTGCGTAACATGCACTTTCTCTGTCATCAATTCACTCAGCAATAGATTAAGATAAGAGTCAGTCGTTGAATGATATAATTATGTCAACAAGATAAGAGATAATTTGTTTCTCTTGGGACTTGGTGGAATGTGACAAGGGCCACGCGAGTGGAATAAATCAAGTTTATATATTTGCGATATTTTCTTAGTCTTGCTTGCTATTATATTATTAAAAAATGTGGTCTTGCTATATATATTACTCAATCATACTCGACAGGATGATACGAAAATGATTACTTACTCGATTTCATTGCCGAATCAATGATACGAAATTGATTGATTACTTATTTTCATTTCCAACACAATGATACGAAAATGATTATTTACTTGATGTCATTGTCGACAGAATGATACGAAAATGATTGTTTACTTGATGTCATTGTCGACAGAATGATAAGAAAATGATTATTTACTTGATGTCATTGTCGACAGAATGATACGAAAATGATTATTTACTTGATGTCATTGTCGACATAATGATACGAAAATGATTATTTACTTGATGTCATTGTCGACAGAATGATAAGAAAATGATTATTTACTTGATGTCATTGTCGACAGAATGATACGAAAATGATTATTTACTTGATGTCATTGTCGACAGAATGATACGAAAATGATTATTTACTTGATGTCATTGTCGATAGAATGATAAGAAAATGATTATTTAATTGATGTCATTGTCGACAGAATGATACGAAAATGATTATTTACTTGATGTCATTGTCGACAGAATGATACGAAAATGATTATTTACTTGATGTCATTGTCGACAGAATGGTAAGAAAATGATTATGTACTTGATGTCATTGTCGACAGAATGATAAGAAAATGATTATTTACTTGATGTCATTGTCGATAGAATGATAAGAAAATGATTATTTAATTGATGTCATTGTCGACAGAATGATACGAAAATGATTATTTACTTGATGTCATTGTCGACAGAATGATACGAAAATGATTATTTACTTGATGTCATTGTCGACAGAATGGTAAGAAAATGATTATGTACTTGATGTCATTGTCGACAGAATGATAAGAAAATGATTATTTACTTGATGTCATTGTCGATAGAATGATAAGAAAATGATTATTTAATTGATGTCATTGTCGACAGAATGATACGAAAATGATTATTTACTTGATGTCATTGTCGACAGAATGATACGAAAATGATTATTTACTTGATGTCATTGTCGACAGAATGGTAAGAAAATGATTATGTACTTGATGTCATTGTCGACAGAATGATAAGAAAATGATTATTTACTTGATGTCATTGCCGACAGAATAATAAGAAAATGATTATTTAATTGATGTCATTGTCGACAGAATGATAAGAAAATGATTATTTACCTGATGTCATTGTCGACAGAATGATACGAAAATGATTATTTACTTGATGTCATTGTCGACAGAATGATAAGAAAATGATTATTTACTTGATGTCATTGTCGACAGAATGATAAGAAAATGATTGTTTACTTGATGTCATTGTCGACAGAATGATAAGAAAATGATTATTTACTTGATGTCATTGTCGACAGAATAATAAGAAAATGATTATTAAATTGATGTCATTGCCGACAGAATGATACGAAAATGATTATTTACTTAATGTCATCGCCGACAGGATGATACGAAAATGATTATTTACTCGATGTCATTGCCGACAGAATAATAAGAAAATTATTATGAACTTGATGTCATTGCCGACAGAATGATACGAAAATGATTATTTACTTCGATGTCATTGCCGACAGAATGATACGAAAATGATTATTTACTTGATGTCATTGCCGACAGAATGATACGAAATTGATTATTTACTTGATTTCATTGCCGACAGAATGATACGAAAATGATTATTTACTTGATGTCATTGCCGACAGAATGATACGAAAATGATTATTTACTTGATTTAATTATTTATACATTAGCAAACGTGATTCCTAGATCTGCATGCGGCTTTATAACATCTGTTATTGTTACGTCACAATACAGCTTTCAATGCGTGCGCGATCTTAGCTCACCACGTGCGCGCTTTTAGCTAACCGCGATTTCTCACCGGAACAGAGAAATCCGCGCGTGCGCTCTCTCTTGCTAACCGTTTGCTCACCGTATGCTCACCGTTTGCTCACCGTTTGCTAACCGTTTGCTAACCGAGACTTTGCGGTGAACAACAAAATCATGGAGATTAACCTCGGAGGCTAACCGAAGGACATTGCGCACCAAACCGTTACCGAACCGATGTGCCAAAACCTTTGAGCGGTAGTGTATATAACAGAAATAAAGGAAAGGCTATAAAAAATTACTTAAGCAAAAAAAAAGATAGAAAAAATGTTAAGCAACCTGCCTGATTTTTTGTTTACCAGTAAATGAAAAAACACGAAAAACATACCAACTTTTTAAAGGAAAAAAAAAAAAATGAAAATGCAATTTAAGACAGGACTCTTTGTTTCCTACAAATTGGGTATCAGAAAATAAGATTGCAACTTCAGATTGATATAACCAGAAGTTTGACAAGGGATGGGGGAAAAAAAGAAAACTCACAAGTGATCTTGCTGTTACATCTGGATGTTCTCTGTAGAAGTTCTTCTTGAAAGGCGCCAGTTTTTCTAAATCCCATCTTGGTTTCTTTAGCCTTTCTCCTGGTTGTCCAAACTTTTCTTTGAGACCGCCACCTCCACCCATAGAGCCCCTACTTCCAAATCTAGGAGGTCCTCCGAATCCACCCCCTCTACCACCACTGAAAAGAGAACGAGAAATGATTTTGTTAGAGTTGCCAACTTATGACAATAGTAATCAGTTTATACATGTATACGCATCAAAGGAGTTTGCTGAATTTTGAGCGCATGGTAAAACCAGCACTTTCGGCAACTGTAATCTCAGATCCTCATTACGGTCCCTTTCATGCATGCGGGCTTGCACCCATCTGAATGTCGGTAGGCCTATGCATTGTGCAGCGGTTTGCCGTGAAACCTGTGAGAAAGTTTACTCCTAGATTAAAGAATTAAAAAATTGACACGAAACATGACTTTTAAATTTAAATCATGACTGTTACTTGGAACAATTGCGGAAGATTTAGATGATTTTTTTTAGTCCGAATGGTCACACTCACCGACTCGGTCACATCACAGTTGTGAACCAGCGCCAAATACACAAAGGAAAATGCATGCCAAGTAAAGCATGCTGATATCAAAGGGTTTATTTCATATATTACGGAGACTAAGGTTTTCGGTCTAGATCTAGATCTACGTTTGTCCGAACTTTGTTGATGGTGAACATGATGGTGAACTGTCGATTGTGACCACTTATTTCCCTTCGCCTTTGGAAACTGGAGTGACGAATGTTTAGTTTGGACAGAGTCAGTGGTGGGGTATTCTAAAGTTGCTCCCTAATTAACAGATTATATTCCATAAATTAAAGACAGCAAAAACAAAAACATTGGGTTAACGTAATGCTAGTAATTTCTGCATGATAATACTTCCAACAACAGCAAAAACTCGAGTTGAAGGCATGCTCGCGTGCATCAACCACATGACAAAGTCATTCATTCATTCGTTCTGTGCATTGACATTACACAGGAAAATTCCACATGCGTGTGCACACAAATATTCACAATCACGCACATCCGGACTCTGCCGGCGTTTTAAAAACGCTATTTTTAGTGTACTTACCCTCCATTCCGGCTACTAGACCTATCAAAAGATCTACCTCTGTCTCCAAATCTAGACATTTTTCAAAGGTATTATACACAGCGGTGAGAAATAAAGGTGTTTTTACTACTTTACTTGGCAAGTACGAGAGTCTGAATTAAAAAGTACAGGACGGTGCGACCAGCGTGCATGAAACTGGCTTTGTCATGTACGGGGCGAATTTCAAGCAGATTGAGGAATATATTCATCCGCTGCAGTAATTAGAATGATGTACATGATAAAAATGGCCGTTAAAATCCATATATTTTTGTAAATGAAATCAAAATTAAATGTCACTAATGTAAAAAAATAAATAAATATGAATTAATGATCTAAATTTCATGTGAACTACCTAATTTCATTTTGTTTGCTAAAGAACTACATTTCGACTATCTTCATGCGGAGCATTCGGAGAAAAGTATCGACCGTATGACGTCACTTATCGGGCGACGTTGCGAATTCAAAGTTCGTTTGGAGTTCACATGTCTGTCTGTCTTTATAGTCTGGAAAAACAGTTTCTAAGTTTCTAGTTTTACAATTTATTTGGTGTTTTTTATTGATTTAGAGTCTATACTAGCGGGGGATTTATAATAAAGGATTGTTTTCGTCTTCTAAAGCCATAACAGTGTAGACCCATTTATGACTTTAATATGTCATCTCGTCCCAGATCATATTAAACACTTCCTAACCAGAAAGAGTGTGTGCTAGCATACTACTACATAGGCTCCAACGACTGGACTTGAACTCAGCCTCAGGGAAGCTCCCTCGACCCCCCCCCCCTTATTCTCTCTCTCTCTCTCCCCCTCTCTCTCTCTCTCTCTCTCTCTCTCTCTTGCCCTCTCTCAAATGGTCAAATTCTCTCATTCCCATAAACCGGGGGGGGGGGGGGGTTACTCCGATTAAGACAAACTGGGGTGTGCCGCTCTAGATAAAATACCCCTAAACATGGGTCCGCTTTTTTCAAAAATTGAAAAAAAATTGACAATTTTCCAGGTGTTTTTGCCACCCGAATTTTTTTGAAAAATGGGCTTTGTTTCGAGAAAAATCCGCTAAAGTGACCCTTAAAAATGGATACGGGTTTCGAGGCTTCAAGGGCACATCACCGTCAAAATTTAATCTGAGTACCCCCCCCCCCCTTCCCGGGTATATAAAAACTACAACATATGCAGGCCTACCCGACCCGTTCTTGCTCCTCTTTCTCTCATTCACCCCTCCCCTCTCTCAGCCCCCCCCCCCCCTCACGCACAAACTCTAGATCTGTCTCTGTTCCCTCCTTTTTCTATCATAATTTCCCAGTGGGGTTTTATTATTTAGGCTAAATTCTCCTCTCTCATTTTTGTTCCCCCCTTCCACTCCCAGGAGTATTATTATTATTTGTTTGGCATTTCAAACATACAATCGAAGGTACAATAGAATGGCACATAGAATACAAAGTATGAAAGTATTTGCTTCCCCTGCTGCACCTCTCGAAGTTGCCTGGAATTAGAAAATGGAATGTAAAATCTTATAACCCGTAAGTCCTTTCTTCCGACTCCAGGAAATGCACCAGGGGATGCCTAAAATATTATACATGATCAGATGTTCTGAGATTGTGACGAAAAGCCCATTTTTCGTAATGTAACCAACATTTATAAGTGCCACTATACGATTATTTCATTCACCTGTTGCGAATAATTGTATTTCAGTAGAAGGAATGCGATTTGCATATAATTATTATGTGTTGTTTGGAAGCTAGGGCAAGCCATAATAGGCCATTTTCGTAATGTAACCAAATTGAATAAATAACTATTTGTGAAGTGCCTCAATACAAGTTATT
>JAVYIG010011145.1:0-63069 GCA_035222895.1 Strongylocentrotus droebachiensis
ACCTCTGACAAATTTACATCTGACACCCGACCCTTAAACATGGGTCCGTTTATCAAAATCTCCTAATTTTCAAATTGTGAAAATGGGCCTTTATTCCGAGAAAACTCCCCCAAATGACCCTTAAAAATGGGTAGGGGTTTCGAGGTTCCAGCGGCACACCCCTTTCAAACCAAATCTGAGTACCCCCCCCCCCCCCCCTCCCGGCTCTACAAACACAAGGAATCCTGGAAAATCGATAACCATGCCAAAGGAACAATAGATAGATGGTTTAAAAGAAGATGTCCCCTCCCCGAAACCATCTTGATACTTAATACGCCAGCGAGTGGGACTTTAAGACCATATTGATTGAGACGTGTTTTCTTTTTTTAATACGGAATCACTTTCCTGTCTCATCTTTTTTTTTTTTTATATATTCAAATTTGTTATGTAAAGCGCATAAAGAAATTTACAATTTATTATGCGCTTCATAAATATTCTATATTATTATTATTATTATCAACAACGGGGAAAAGGTGGTTCATGACCAGGGATATATTGAACTTACCTGGTTAATTACTACTCAATCAATTATTGTGTAGGTCATAGTGACATACTCGGTCAGGCCAGGACAGGGGTCCCCAAACAAACGATTCGAGGCAGCCAATAAGCACTGACACCTTCCATTGCAGATGTCCGTGATCAGGCTGGCAGTGGAGGTACTTTTACATGGGATGGAGGCGACGGCGGCCGTGGTGGTGGCGGCGGTGGTGGCGGCGGTGGTGGAGTCAGTGGTGGTAGTGGTAGAAAGACAGAGAGATGGATCGATGCGACCATAAAGCGCAGACAAGACCTGAATCTTTCCTCCCATGCCGTCTATCAGTCGGATGTCGCCTTCACAAAGCAATATAGTCTTCACAACTGGTTGTAGCAATGAAATGAATAGAAAATAAAAGATCATTCATACAGGCAGGTAAAATGATCATGATCTCACATATAGCACTCTTGTTCATTCAAACTCAAACTATGAGCAGGAATTTGTTTTCAATTTGAGAACCACATTTGGCGCATTGATGTCCATCGGCACTTCCCGAAAAAGACGAGGCCTATTGATTGGTTAGAAGTTAGAGAAAAGTGATCTGTCACGTCGTGAGACGTTGTATATGCTTCGTTGCTGCAAAATGCACAAAAACGATGGTCTGGTACTTCACCAGTAGTACTTGCAAAAATTATCTCGAGTGTATAAACTGTGTTATTAGGGGCGTCGCTTAACCATTTTCAGTGGGGGGGGGGGGGGGGGTGTAGAGGCCACAAATTACTGACAAATATTATTTATGCAAAATGTCCCAATGTCTACAAATTTAACCCTAAAAAACTCGGGGCCATGCAGGAACTAAGTTATTTTTCCAGAAACAAACATTCTGTGTGCCCATGCCTTGAGCCATAATACATGGCCGTACAGAGAATTTTGTTATGTTGGGAACCGGGGTAAAATGCAATGAATTATTGATAATTGATTGCATTTTCTTTTTTTTATTTTTTTTATTTGTGGGAACTGCCCCCTACCCTAGCCCCCGCTGCGTACAGTCATGGTTCAGTTGCAAAGCAATGGCCTCGTAACTGTGAGGCCCCAGGATCAAAACCGTGTCGATGTGCTATATTAGTGCCCTTTTGTGGGGCATTAATCCTCATTATTGTCATTTATGACTTTAAGGGCGTAGGTCCCCTAGTTGATAAGCATAGTAGCATACACATGCTTTAGCAATCACGCAAAACAAACACTGGCAAAAATTAGTAAAATCTGAGAATGTATACTATAGTTATCTAGTTCTATTAGGAATAAATCATTGTCAAAATAATTCCATAAATTGGGGTAAAAAAAAAAATCCAACTTTATGAGCAACAGTGTAGAGAGAAGGGTGAGATATGGGGGCATAACAGTGAGAGACTGTGTAATCATAATGGAACGAAATCAGAAAGAGAGAGAGAGAGAGAGAGAGAGAGAGCGCGAGAAAGGGAGAGAGAGAAAGAAGAAGAAGAATCTGGTTAGTATGGGGGGGGGGGGGGGGTAATTACACCCTTAACACAAAAGAATATTTCCATATGTTTAAACCTATTTTATAACCTTTCTACTTACTCTCACTCTTTGCGAGCATTGGTCCAATACCAACAAGCAGACATAGAAACAAAACGAACTTCGATGACGTCCTTGACAAATCCATCTATAAAAAAAAAAGTATGTATAAAAAGGAAAGAAATTGCAGTTCACCATCGTAACATCATAACATCATAAACAAATAGTATGTATAAAAAGGAAAGAAATTGCAGTTCACCATCGTAACATCATAACATCATAAAAAAAAAGTATGTATAAAAAGGAAAGAAATTGCAGTTCACCATCGTTTTAATCGATTAGCACCATCGCTGGATGTCTTCCGAAAAATGTCTAAAAACTCTCCTCTTTGACCATGATCAACAATAGATTCTTTGATAACTTTTTATGTAAAGCGCTGTGAAACAACAGTTAGTTCGTAAGAGCGCTATAGAAATGACTTTATTGTATTGTATATGAACCATAATGTTAACTATGCAATATAATCTACTTCATCTGATGATGGCCATTGCTGATTATGTCGTTATCAATTTGTAAAGTAAGTGTGAAAAATGATAATAAAGAGAAATGAATAAATTAATCAAACAAAAGAAATCAGATTATGAATGTACCGTGTAATGCCCGGTGCACACTAAACGATTCACCTCTAATACGATTTTCGTATAAAGGGCGGTTATTTTAGATATGGAAATCTAAACGACCACCATCCTCCTGACTATATATATAGTTCTAAAAATGATAAGAATATTAACAACCGGAATTTAATTGCATTAAGCTCATCTAGAATAAAAGCCAAGTCTGCTTCGAATCATAGACAATCGCATTAGTACAGACCTGACGTCACAACGATTCTCAATCTGATTGTACACATATCGTAGAGTAATACGCCGGGCTTAAATGTGTACACCACGTGAACTTATAAATGGCAAAATAAACGTGTGATTATTTTTTCTGAACCTGTTGAAGAGAAACGGAACAGCAATAGATTACAGTTGTATGGATATTCGAGAGATGGATCATCTGGATAGATGACAGTCTGTATTGCCATGATTACATCAGAATAATTAATAGCGAGTTAGTTATCGAGTCCGATAGACAGAAAGAAAAAAATTAGAGCCGTCGGATAAAGAGAGGGGGAGAGAGGGTGAGAGAAAGAGAGAGTGAGATAGGGAGAGATGGGGAGAGAAAAATTTCAAGTTTCAAGTTTCAAAAAGAGTTTATTCATCAAATGATTAGCAGCCAAAGGCTGAATTGCACATTTGTTACGTTTAAAGATATACAAAATAAATTATTGAAAATAGATACATACAAACAAAATTGCAAAGTGCACGTTACAAACCAATAGTAAATGTTAAAAGTTTAAAAAGTGATGAGTGGCAGTTAGAGAGAGAGAGAGAAAGAGAGAAAAAAAAGAGGGAGACGGAGGAAGAGAGAGAGAGAGAGTGAAAGAAATAGAGAAGAAGGGAGAGAGAACGTTAAGTCGTTTACAGAATATCAGTAAAATACACTCCAGTAATATTAAAACTGTTTTACCTTACCATTCGTTGGTGTGCAGCACGATTTTCCGTGACGAAGTTCAGTGACAAGAAAACTGATGCTCTCCTATTAACTCGACAAAATAAAACTTTGTAATGATGACTAAAGTGAAACACGCAGCAGACCACTGCCTTTTCTAGCAGTTTAATCATTAGTAATATGATTTGTTATTGTTCGTCACAAATATTAATTAGTGGACCATTCGGGGTCATCAGTTGATTACAGAAAATGCGGATGTATAATTAAACTATATCAATACGTTTTCTTTTCTTTATCTGATAAACATTGTATGCATGAGTTGTGTAGATGGGGGCGGATATGTGTACATAGGCCTATTTACAACTGAATAAGTAAAGTATAAAGAGAATTGATGATTAAATGTACACACTTTCACCACATAATATAGGAGGAGCCACATAATTAATATCCAGTCCCCCCCCCCCCCTTTGAATAGTAAAAAGCCAATGGCTGAATTGAGGAAGATTTACCGAGTAGCGCTTCTAGAGAAATAATCTTGTGGGGTTTAGGGGCTCGGGATCTCGGATTCCTTGCATTCATTTCCTTCTCACGCTTCACTTAATGCATGTATAATCAAGAATAATTGGGGGCTTCAGGGAATTTTTAGAGGGTAGAGCTTCAGCCCCCCAAGCCCCCCTTTAGATTTAGACAAAATGTAATGAAATATGAATGAATAAAATATGCTTTAACCACTCTATGCAGGAAATAAATGCTGTAGCCTGCTCATGCCTGACAAGCCACAGACACGACCAAGGTTATATGGCTTGTTTAAAGAAGTATGTCTATATGGATATTATACAAAAGGATAAAATATTTCTGAATTTTGTGGTGTGACCACGGTGTTACACACTGGGATGTTGCTATAGGCCATAACAACATTTTCGGCAAATTAGCTCGGAAATTTCCAAGCAACCTAAAAAAAAAAATTAAAAAAAATGCTAGTAGGCCTATACTGGAAACTGCTGGTGACCGGTGCCTGAAGAGCATAGAATGAGCATTATGATGGGCTGAAAGAAAAAAAATATCAGAGCAGAGAAGCAGACTCGTGAAAGTGTGAACGAAATCAGACAAACAATAGGCCTAAAGAAGTTATGATTTAAAAAAAAAATTGTAATCACTATACGTATGGGCACTTCAAATTGGCTGAATCGGTAATTTCACTGTGACGTATAGTACGGACAACTTTCCCATTCGTTACAGTACATAAAATGACTAAAATTTCATTAATTAAAAAAAAGGTAGGTCAGTGAGGTTCTCTCTTTCTAGAGGACCTATAATAATATGCTATCCTTAATTTTTTGAGGGGCCGATTTTCAAAAATGTTAAAGGTACTATGTCCCATTTGCAGGCCAAAAAAATGAAAAGGTTAAATTCCAACGGCATTTGAAAGTAAATACTAATTTAGAACTTCCCTAAAAAATGGGGGCTTGAAAAAGTCTTTAAGTGGGAAAATATAACGACTATTAGTTGTCGAATCGACTTAAGAGCCATAGAGCCAGTAAGTAATAGTCTGATTTTCAGACCATTGTATACAATGTATACATTGTATACAGAATGGTCGTACGTTCTATGCTGCGCAACGATTCAATCAGTTTAATTTGGGCCATTACAAGAAGTGGGTTATTGATGTAGACACTCGTAATGCTCATGTACCCTTTGCAGCTCATTTTATGTATGTTATTACCAAAGAAGAAAAAAAGGTTTCCTTGCATAATTTGAATATTAGGACACTGCTAACGTTTAAATTTCACAGATGGACATTTAGGACATACATGACATATTCATAATTCCTGCAAAGTTCTACATAATTTGATGTTGGCTGCAAAAGGGACATAGTATCTTTAAAGGCCGTGCAATGAATACAAGAACAATAAACGAATAAATTATAGTAGTACTACAAGTATAGTAAAGATGATAGTCATGGTAATAGTACTTATAATAATGATGACAATAATAACATAATAATGATGATGATAATAAAGTGGAGGGGGTTATCATCAGTGGTTATCATGATCATGAGTATGGTGATCATCATTAGTGACGAAATTATTAGACGGTGATGATATGGTGATTATGATAATAACAATATCAACATGAGTTTTTATTTCTTTATCTGAAGCAATATCTCAGAATAAAATAATAGAAGAGATTATCAGATGCATAAAAGAAGAGATTTTTTAATTTATTACAGTACCATAAAGATGCAATGATAAATCCAGTTCGTCCTTTTTGGTCGCCAAATAATATGTAAAAGCACTTTGAATGGGAAGTTGGCCTTCTAAGAATTAGTCTAGTTCAAAGCCCATCAAATCATACATATTGACGTTGATCAGATTTTGCCAACCCAATCGTCCCAAAATGAGATTAACAGAAATAGTTCAATGTTAAAATTATATTTTATAGAATTATTTTAACACAAATAAGATATTTTCTATACTTGAGGAATTTTTAATATACAGATTTTACTAGTCATATATTTTTGGTCTGAAAAAATAAACTAATCTGCTAATTGATTGATGGAATTTTATTCGCCCTCATTTAGACTCCTCCCACATCTAGCTATGATGGTTGCTCCATAAACAATATACGCAAACCGCATAGATACCAAAAGAGTATGAGCGAATGGAAACTCATCTAAATGGGGACAAAGATTCATTTGATTTCTCACCGTTTGTTCAGGTATTAACGGGATAATTCCCTTGGAAGTCATTAAAAGGTGAGAATAGAATATTTTTATTATTATTTTATGTCATAATTCGATGCATTTCGGAATAAAAATTGTAATATTATCGCATGCAAAGAAGTTTTAAAAAAATTGTCCCACACGCTAGTTTCTGTGTATGGTCAACAGTTTTATCTGCAGTTTTTCTTTGCGCACGCACACGCGCTATACTTTTAGTATTCTCATGGTCGGCATGACGTCACAGTCACGTGATTTTCCTAACTACGCGATCGGCCATTTTGGCGAAGGTGCAAACAAATGGTGCGATCGTGTTTTGACTGTGCAGCTTCCGTGACATTTTTCGAGCTTCTAGTTGATTTGAACTGTTTTTCCATTATAATTTATAGCGTTTTTTACTTCATTTTAATTGCTGGACAATGGTGAAAATCTGTTGTGTTACGGGTGTTCCAAGAACAAGGCAAGATGGCCAGCTTTGTCGTTTTATATGCTGCCCAGCCGAGTCACAGAGCCAGCGAGACGCCAGGCCTGGTTGACCGCCATTAGCCGGGCGCAGGATCGGAGGAGAAAACTGGCCGGCGCGGCTGTGGGAACCCAAATCAGACTACAATTACATTTGTTCCTCTCACTTCATCTCAGGTAGACTAGATACTTATTTAAACTTTTCATATGATTTGCTCTTCAAGTTTAGAAATGAGAGAACAATGAATTAGATCTACTCAGATTTTTTTCCTTTAAAAAAGTTTAAGGAAGGGGCCTAAACAACTTAAATTTCAGAGTTAAACAAACAAATTTCAGAGAAAATAATGAGTAATACAAATAGGGTCAGGTCTAGTCTAGACCTAACTAATATTGTAATATTAAACTAATAAAATAAGTAATAAAAAGATCTAGTGGGTAAATTACACTTTACTCCCACGGCTTCACTCAGATTTGTTTCATTTTCTGTAAGTTTCTGATGTTCTTTTTGTCTAGACCCCTCTAGAAATTTTGATATGGATTATGGGGTTCGGGGGGTTTCCCAATCTGCAATTTACTTCACATTTTTACCACTTTTCTCCCGATTGTTCAGCATGCCAAAATATATTATAATAATATAAAGATCTAGGCTTTTGTGTGTGTTTTGTTTGTTTGGTTGTGCGCGCATGAAGAATCAAGTGCGCAGAGGCTGCCAGAGCTGTGGCGATAAAGGCTAAACTATAATTGTAAATTCCCGTAGTAATTACTTGTTTATCTTTATTGTATATTTTCAGGAGCTAAACACAACTCCAAAGACCACCCAGACTACGTTCCATCGATGTTTCTGCAACGCCTGTCAAAGAGTGGTTCACCTGACAAGAGGAAGCTAGATCGCTTTGAACGTGCAGAAAGAAAAAGGAAACGAGGTGAGTTTTTTTTTTTTTTACACTTTAGGGCCTACTGACTACATCCAGAAAGTTATAGATCTATGTTATAAAATATAAGTGCATCAATATACTTGGTTAAATTCTTCAAAATCAACTTAAAGATAAGAAAAATATTCAATAAGAATATTTGGTTGAGTATTGTTTTCTTGAGTACGGCCTAACTGCTACTTTTACCCTGTCCCTAAATATTGTCTTGTTATTTTTTGTTATACGTACTAAGTTCCATGTGTACAGTTTATGGTATGTACGGTATCCAATCCTCCTTTCATTTCACAAGAATGACACACCCAATAATTTTTGATTTAAACAGTTATTCAGGCAATCATTTTTTTCCTCCAATATAATAGAAAAAATAAAGAATAGATACACAGATAGAATACATCTTTTTTTTTCTTCCTCCAATCTTAGGCGAAGAAGTTCACCTTAGACCTCAAAAACCAGATGAAGTCGAGGATGTACTAGATGATCACCCTGATGCCAACATCGCTGTGCCCGTTGATGAAGAAGAGGAAGCAGTGCCCGTTGATGAAGAAGAAGCCGGTCCAGCTCCTCCAGGCTTTCAAGCACCGCTTCAGCCAACTGAACGAGAATCTTTGATTCTAGAGATGGAAGCGTTGCGTCGTGAACGTGACGAGGCACTGACAAAGGTGAAAAGACTAGAGGACTCTCTACTAGCTTCCAATTTGTCATCAAAGTATGCCTTGCAAAAAAGCCTATATAGCTTATTTTTAAGCTTAATCAACTCAGCTGTGTTTATTTCATTACAATCAGATTTTGAAAAATGTGAGAATTCATTATATCATGTACCAGTATTGTTTTCCTTTTCATGGATGCATTGATAACTTGTACTTAGAGGATTTCAAATACACTCTATATGTCCCATGTATTATGGCAAAATGAGATGAAATGTATTTTTTGTTCTTCTTTTGTTTAAATGAAACTGGCAATGCAATATTCTGCATTATTACCCGTATCAGACATCTGAGCTGGTCATTTACAAAACCGTATTGCCCTAGTTTTCACTAGCAGGGGGACCGGAGGGGTATAATCTTTGTATTTTCCTTGGTCTCCCTGCGCGTATTGACTTTGCGTGTAGAGACGAGTGAAAATATACCTTGGTATTTTCCACGGTCTCGCGTCCGATCCTGGCATCTTGTATTGACCGCGTCGCATTTTCATTGCGCATCTATTATGCGTACGAGAACCTGTATACTTTGCGCGCACTCTATTGTGACGTAATAATCACACCAAATACACACTGTTTGCAGTGTATCAAAAATGTTGTCAAGCACTGGATGCACAGTGTTGGTTTGACAAAGTTTGTACAGTTCTTGAGATTGTCATGGTGGATTTCTGTATTTGCTCTAGATGTCTGATTTGGATAACAATAAAAATATTGACTGGCTTTACTTTCGGGGGATATCAGAAATATTGACCGCGCTAAGACCATATTGCCCTCGTCTTTCGACTCGGGGCAATATGATCTGAGCTTGGTCAATATTTCTGATATACCCCTCAAGGCCAGTCAATATTATATAATTATTACACACGATTCATTATATCATGTACCGGTATTGTTTTCCTTTTCATGGATGCATTGATAACTTGTACTTAGAGGATTTCAAGTACACTGTATATGTCCCAAGTATTATGGCAAAATGAGATGAAATGCATTTTTTTGTCTTCTAAAGTAGATATTGTTGCCCACTACTTTGTTGATATATAGTTACTATCCAGGTTTTTGTTTCTACTTAAACCAATAAGTCATATTTTAATTTTGATACATCAGACCACTTGCCAAGACAATGTCAATGGTGTAATGATTCAAATTTATTTCAGATGACTCCTGTTTTCGAGAAATATATAGAGATATATTTGTCACAAGGACTCATGTTTATTTTCCATGTCCTTTTTTTTTGTAATGTTACAATAAAAGTTACTTTTGCAACACAAATATTATTTGAATGGTGTTTGACTTGATTTTGACTTGAAATGAATAGATGTTATGATATGATATGAAAATATACTATAAATGTAACGTACATGTAACTAGCCGTGGAATTTTTTTACAAAGATCACAACCACACCTCATTCCACATCTTCTCTCGAAACACCACACACTTATACTGCGAACAATTAATGTAAATGAAGCACAATTCAGTTATGTTCTTTTTGGCATAACAAGTAACATTTATTATTATATCAGTCAATTACACATAGTAAAGAAAGACTTTCAAGCACAATTGAAGGCAAATATAGGCACATAAATATGAACTGCAAAATAAAGACAAGTTCAAAAAATACATCTTAAGAATTGAACAATGTTATCTTGGTGACAAAAAAGCAGGATGTCTTCATGTATAAACAACGTAAACAATTTGCATATGAGGAAAAATATAGGCACATAAATATGAACTGCACAATAAAGACATGTTCAAAAAATACATCTGAAGAATTGAACAATGTTATCTTGTTGACAATAAAGCAGGATGTCTTCATGTATAAACAACGTCAAAAATTTGCATATGAGGCAAAATATAAACTGCAAAATAAAGACATGTTAAAAAAATACATCTTAAGAATTGAACGATGTTAGCTATTTGACAAAAAAGAAGGATGTCTTCATGTATAAACAACGTCAAAATTTTGCATATGAGGCAAAATAAAGGCACATAAATATGAACTGCAAAAAAAAGACATGTTAAAAAAATACATCTTAAGAATTGAACAATGTTATCTTGTTGACAAAAAAGCGGGATATCTTCATATAAACAACGTCAACAATTTGCATATATGAGGCAAAATATAGGCCAATATAAACTGCAAAATAAAGACATGGTCAAAAAATACATCTTAAGAATTGAACAATGTTATCTTGTTGACAAAAAAGCAGGATGTCTTCATGTAAAAACATAACGTCAAAAATTTGCATATGAGGCAAAATATAGGCACATAAATATGAAGATACAAATAAGAAATACTGTTATGATATTTATTGCAAAATACTGGCAAAGTTGAAAGAAATGTTCTCTTCATGAATATAAAAAAGGCAAGTAATGTTCATGTCATTAATATAACAAAATGTTTTTAATTACTTCTTAACTTTACGGCAAGGTGGGCAATACCAAGTCTTTGATCTTGGCAATCTGGTTAGTTTCAGGCACTTCGGATGAAACCACTCGTCACATCGGTCGCAGCTCACCATCTCCCCGGTGCCGTCTGCGCTGCGACACAAGCAGTACAACTTGTCGTCAGAGTGTATGGGCGTACGGCGATTGCGCTTTTGTTTGCACCTTCGCGATCGGTCGTTATGCGGAAGTTACGTTCGCGAGTAAAAATCCCCGGATGTCCGACCGAGAGAATATGAGGATTGACACATATTGCATTGGTCATTGCATTGCTGCTGCTATAATGAAGTAAATAGTCAAATTATTTCACCTGTTTTTTTGTTAAGAATGGATTAATTTCACCTGCATTTTGTTATGAATGGATTTATTTAAATGTCAACATTAATAATAAGAGTTATCTCGGATCAGAGTCAGAGAACAAATTTTGGCGCTAGAGTCTAGTATAGGCTAGGGCGAGACCCTCTAGATCTATTTACCAATTACCGCTAGGCCTAATTCAGAATCATAATCATTTTGATAATCCATACTTGACCCATAATTCTGGCGTGGAGATACCCTACGAAAACATACCAATCAACTAAATCTTAATCAATTCAAATAATGGTCATGATTTAAAACTTGTTAGGTTTTATTACCTGTTTTGTTTCAATTTTCTTATCTTTTTTAGAGTATTTTTCCTACAAACAAAGTCTTATAATATACACTTTCTCACAGGATTCACGGCAAACTGCTGCACAATACAATTGCATAAAGTACCCACAAAGGTACCGACAGTGGGGTGCGGCCGTGCATGTGCGCTTGATGTTAGCGCGTGATGTTAGCGACCATAGTGATGAATTACTCGCATGATTTTAATGAGGCTCTGAGATTATGACAGTCGATAACTTCAGTCCCGCCCGCACCATACCATCGGTATGCAACTGTATTGTGCAGCGACTAATGGTAATTATTTTCCCACTGAAGACCCTTTTCAAGCCCTTTCGTTCTGAGGAAAGTTCTAAATTAGTATTGCCTTTCAATTGCCGTTGGAATTTAACATTTTCATTTTTGGGCCTGCAAATAGGACTATAAAACCTTTAATAGCAGTTATTTTTAGATTTTTCTATGGTCTGTCTTCATTTGCTGGACAAAAGAAGATTGATGAGCTAATGTGCGATATTAACAATGTACTGAATACTGTAGCAATCATAGCAGGATTGTTTTGGCTTTAGTCAATGCTCTTATACAAAACTACATGTCCATGTACATGTACATGGACAACTGCACATGTACAGTGTACATGTATGTACATGTATACTTGTACGTACACAATACATATAAATCTCTATTAGGTGCATGTACATGTACATGTTACAGTAGTTGAAAGATGTCAAATGTATTTGAAATAATATATTTTTTTAATGTGTTTCTTCAGATTATGCTTTTAATTTTGATTTCCGTAGATTTTCTCAGGTTGTCAAGTACGACCTTTGTTTACCGGTACATAGAAGGATGCATCAAATGTAGTAAAGCGGTGCGGTTCTGAATTAATAACTGCTATTGATACAAACACATTTTATGGCCTTGATTTCAGAAGGTCTGATAACAAAAATCGAGACATTGTCTCACTAAGGAGCCCGAAAAGACAGGTGAATACAAGTGAAAGCAATATTTTGAGAAAAAAAATATAGGAAGAAATGTCATAAAACTCATATGAAATAAGTTTGACATTCTTTTACTTTCCATTGTCAATATATGCAAGCTTCAGGCTGGATTTTAAGACTCAATAAATATTGATCCAGAGTGTCAAGTTACTTGTATCAACTAGGATTGTTGTGCAAGTGGAATATTTATATAATATTGACTGGCCTTGAGGGATACACGTATGTATTGCCCAAACTAGACTCATATTGCCCCGAGTCAAAGACGAGGGCAATATGGGTCTTGTGAGGGCAATATAATTTGTATCTCCCGAAAGTTAAGCCAGTCAATATTTGTATCAATATCCAAATCAGACATCTAGAGCAAATACATAAATCCACCATGACTGTCTCAAAGAACTGAACAAACATTGTCAACCAGCAGTGCTTGACGAAATTTTTGATACACTGCAAACAGTGTGCCTTTGGTGTGATTATTACGTCACAACAGAGTGCGCGCAAAGTGCGCAGTTTTAATAGATGCGCAATGTAAATGACACAATACGGCGCGGTCAATACGAGACTATATTCACTCGTCTCTACACGCAAAGTCTATACGGGCAGGGAGACCAAGGAAAATACAAAGAATATACCCCTCCGTTCCCACTGCAAGTGAAAACCAGGGCAATACGGTTTTGTAAATGACCAGCTCAGATGTCTGATACAGGTATGTAAAATATCTTGAAACTCTCATACCTCCTCCCCCCAAAACAATTATCATTTAATACAGACCTATACTATACTGCGATGATTTAAAGTACATGTTGTCATTAAACGTGTACATGTATCATGTCTATACTTGTAAATGTAGACCAATATGGGCTTTATTTTCTGATTATTTTACTTTCATTTTCTTTCGCAGAATCTAATAGTATACATGTGTACATGGTAATGGACATCTATACCGATCACTTTTCTCGTTTGCTGAAGGATGGTCAAATTCTATAAAATTTGAATGCTTGACTGTAGCTGCATGCATAATAAATAATGGATGAAACGGGAGAGGAGAGATCTGTGACTCCTAGCGTACCAGAATCCAACGGTGATCTGATGGATGATGAGTCGAGTCGTCCAGGAGAGCCACAGACCGAGGAGGAGCTGGAAAGACTGATAGACAAGGAGTTGGAAGATGTCGGAAAAGAAGAGGTAAGAATCAGTCCTTCATTCACTCATGTAGTTTTCACTCAGTCTGTGGAACCTTCTCAAAAACGAGCTCTTTTCAAAGGGGTCTGCTTTTCAAAATCAAGATGATAAAACACATTTCGCGACTTAAGTTTAGAATACCCAACCAATAGGTTTATGTACATGAACGTCCAACACCTCGAGTAATAGAGATACAGTAGGGATAGGGGTAGATTTAGGGTTAGGATAAGGGTACCGTAAGTGTAAGCCTACAGGTGTACATGTACAAAACTTACAGTTTACATGTACATGTAGCTTCATTGGTGTAGCGTCGGTTAATCTATGAATGTCTGGTCAACTTCTGTGCTGGGGTGTTTTAAAGTTGCTCTCCAGCATTTTTCTTATACATGTAGCTTTAATGGATTGATTTACCCATTCAGGATCAGGATACAAATTTTCTTAATAATAATAATAATATGTCTTGTTTACCCAGGGTAGCCTCATCAGTTTTCATACTGTTCTCCCTGAGGGCCCTGCAATCATATTATTACCCCGGTTATCGGATTCAGGCTTACCCGCACTCAATGTTTGCACATTCTCCACTTCCTGGGGAGCATTCCAGCAAGTGCATTATTTTTACAAGCGCACACTTGCTAATCTAAGCACATTAGCTTTCGCATCTACCGGGCGGGTACCCATTTAACACCTGGGTGGAGACTGGAGAGTGGCAAATGTAGATCAATTGATGTCTTGCCAAAGGACATTAGTGCCGCAGTGGGACTTGAACCGCGGACCTTGTGATCCACAGTCCGATGACATATCCACCCGTCCACGACACCTCTATAATGTCCGTATTGCAGTCTTCAAATTGGCAGCACTGGTATGCTTTACATGACTTATAAAAGTATTATACATGCATGTACAGTGCGTCCCAGAAAAAACGAAACCGAGAAGTATCGATGTTTTATCATAACTTAATCACAACCATAATTAATAAATGTTTCGTTGACAATCAGCCATGCATGAAGACTCTCATATACGGCTGATTGTCAACGAAACGGAGTTAAGTCTTTTGTTAATTTCGTTTATTGATACAGCAGGCAGCCAGTGAAAACGAATTCGTTTAATAAAATTATAGAAATGCAAGCACTACTTTAAACAAACAGAACTTTGTCATTCCTCGCTCATTTTTCCTGATTGAGGTGTCATATGAAAGGGCAGAAACTCAACTTTCTAGAAATGTGAATTTTTCTTCAAAATTCAGATACCGCCCGCCAAATGTCTTTTTGGTTTCCTTCCTTCAAATTGCTTTTAATCACTCATGCATAAAATATGCATCATCTGAGTAGCATCAACTGAAAGAGGGGACTCTAAGCTTTCCAAATATGTATCATTCATTAATTATAGTTGTGATTAACTTATGATAGAACATCGATACTTCTCGGTGTGGTTTTTTCTGGGACGCACTGTATATGGACAAACACTACCGGTATATAAGAAAGTTTATAAAATGCCCCTGCATACAGTGTACCATATACATGTAACAATCAATGACTTCAGAAATTTTCACATATTGAATGCTTATTTTCCATATTACTGGCAGAAAAAACTCTGTGATTTTTTTGTTAGAGTACTTTTACCCTGTACACAGATTGTTTGCATCTTGTAAATTTGCCAGCTAGGGCTCTGAAACGAAAGTCATTGAACTAAAACAAGAAAAATGTTAATGAAAAGGCTGTACAGTATTAGTAAATCATAATAAACATGGACGAGTACATGTATGGAAAGCAAAGTTGGCTTGAAAAAGAAGTTTGCACTAACTTTGCATTTCATCATTTCATCAGATGTGAAATGTGCATGAATACTGTATGTGTATCTAATTGGCAAAGCAATTAGTCAAGTATACCAGTAGTTTAGAAGTTACGTTTAGTTGATGCATGGTTGTAGAATGAATTCCATGGCCTATATCATGCAAGCTAGGCTCGACACTAAGAGGTACCCAGGACACATGTGCACCCAAAATCTAAGTCTGGACCCTAAAATTGTCAAAACTTTGATATATATTCATGTAGGGTTTATGCAGACAAATTTTAACTTTTTTAATCCTGTGTTGGTCTAGTATACATGTATATATGGTCACATATGAAGTCACTTTAACTCAGTGTACATGTAGATCAGGATTAGACCAATTATTATTGAGTATAAAGTAACTTAGTAGAAAGTAGAATAGCCTTGTGATTTTCTTAGAAAATGGTACTGCATGGATGCATGCAATACTGTATAATATATGACTCAGCATTGTGTCAAGCATGTAAATTAGTCATCAACATTGTCCAGTATTAGTAAACTGTAATAGCTAGTATTTGAGGAAGAACCACAAGCGATCACCATGCCTCTAAAAGCCCCTCTTTGTATAGCATCTACAAACAGGCTTTTAATCCCACACTCAATAGCTGCGTCAGACAATGAATGATTTTGAATTATTTGTATTGACTCTGAGGTACTGTAGCTCTGTTGGTTTATGGAGGCAGCTAAGGGAAAATATATAACTCATACACATTACTGAGTTTTATTTCAGTTGAGAAAAATGTATAGTGCAGCAAAACCTGCTTTAGCGACTACCTGTCTAGAAAGACCACACTTTTTGTTTCCCTTGAATATGGTTTCTCATTGAAACATGTTCTTGAGCAACCTGTACATAAAGACCACCTGCCTATAAAGACCACTTCTTAATTTTTCCCTCAAAGGGTCTTTATATGCAGTTTTCACTGTACTTGATATTGTTGCCGTAGGAACTATGTTAGTACACTCAAAGTTCTTGATTGAATTTTCAAAATGCGAGGATATAGTGCAAACAATTATACAATGTTGATGATTTTTTTCTCTCCAATGGTTTAAAAAACAGGTATAAAGCTACTACAATTATGATTCTGTTGCTAATTAATACATACAGGGGACATGCATACCGGTATGTAATTATTAATGATTCGATATCAATTTAGTTTTATTTGGGTATTGTACTCTAAGCATTGTCATACTCAGAATAATCAGACACTTGTACAATGTTAATTTACACAAATACCATACACAAAAACATACAGCAATTAAGTTAAATCTAAAATGTATAAATGCAATGAAGATTGTACAATGTATAGAGGCATGCTAATTAATCAAAAGATATTTGGATATATATTTTTATTTGGTTCTATATTTTTATTTGGTTCTATATGGCATATACATGTACATTGTACTATTGTACATGATTTGAATTCTTACTTCGTAACTCAAAACATAGAATGGTAGCCATGCAACTAGCCATGATATTATCGTGTTTTGCAAATGTACAAAGCGCATATAGACTGGCTGTCTGAAAATAGAAAGAAAGGGTATTGACTTTGTTCTAACTGACTGGCTCAAAAGCTTCCTGAATATGAAGCACTTAACACACCTATTAGCCATGCAACACCAACAGCTGGCGAAGAGAGTATTTTCCTTCACGCTATATAGCTGTCATGAAAACTGACACGTACCAAAATATGTCTGCTTCATATTTGCTCTCTCCGACGGTGCATGTTCCCATGCAGGTTGCCATAGCAACGCCATGACAGCATTAGGGTATATTAATTTAGATCCTAGATATGGTGTAATGCCTAATGGCGAGCAATTTCATCGTCACCCTCTCATCCCTCATCCACAGTGGATGCAATAGTGCAATATCAATCAAGCTTTGTATAGTGAAGAGATCCCTTTTCTTGATTAGGAACTGTTCTGAAGCGGAGGCCGAATCGATTTTAAATTCCTTTTTTTTTTTCTTCATCTCGATTAGGGCATGCATGGACACATTCATTTTGATGAATTAACGGCCTCTCTTTTGCTTCAGTATCACTGCTTACAATCTCAATTCTGTATGCTGTATTTTGTGTATGTATTTTGGGAGCTTTAATAGTTAAGGACAATGAATAAGATAAACAAAAATATATAGAGTGTTTATGACTTGATATGACAACACCCTTGCAAGTAGATAAATTGATGTTTTTTTTTACTCATGTGGAATTTTATTCTAGAAGGTGAAATGCGTTAAAAGAGGAAATTTACTTACTATAAATAATTGATCACACTTGAAGTGTGGTAACATACATGTATGAACGTTATGTCGAGGGGTCAGTGACACAAAAATGTAACTCCATTCTGGCCATTTTTTAGAAAAAGTGGTTTACATGTACATGTATGTGTCACTGCAGCACTTGGGCCTTAAGGAGTTAAGTCTACCCGGTATGTTTCACTAGCCATTGACTTTGATGGGGTGTAGGGGGAGTTGAGTCTTTGTGTTTCCTGGAAAGTCCACATTTTTATGAACATTTTGATATCAAATACTCATTTTGACAAAATATGGAGTTACATCTTTGTGTCACTGAACCCTTGATGTGTGCTTTGATTTTGCATTAGATTTTTTTGGGGAAAAAAACATGGCATATAAGTAGAAAATGAGAGGAATAGGTCAGAGGAAATGTGACAAAAATAAGGATAAGAAATGTTGTAACGCTAATGACTTTGTACACGTGTATTGCATTTAAAAAAAAAAGTTTTGAAGTAATTACCATACATGTCTTATGTCATTAATTTGTATAATGTTGTTATTAAAGTAGTTGTGAGTGATTAAACTCTAATTGACAACAACTGTATTTTTTTAAATATTTAAACAGAAACCTGATGAGAAAGAGGACAGACTGGATGCTCAGCAGAGGCAAATTGATGAAGAGCTGAGGAAACTCCGAGAGGAACTGGAGATGGACTCCACTTCCCCAGACGACATGACTCCGGAATACGACATCGCTGCTCGTGTCAAGAAACTCAATGAGGAGTTAGCCAAGGAGGGTCCCATCGAGGAAAAGAAAAACAGGAAGGTCAAATTTCCAGAGAATGTGATCAGCATGGCTGTACCACCTGCGGATTATCCGGAGGAGGAGACAAGAGAGGGAGAGGAAGTGGAAGGAGAAGAAGGCAAAGAGGGTGGAGAAGCAGTGCCTGGGAAGGGGATTGGGGTGGATGCTCCCCAACAAGGGGTGCGGGAAGGCTGGGGTACCCCAGAAAATGGGATGAAAGAGGGTGCAGGAACTGAGCAGGGGCAAGAAGAAAGTGATGTCCAGAAGCGCCATGGTAGTAGTAGTGGGCAAGAGGATGTAGAGTTGGTGTCCCCTAGTCCTTCAGAGTCTCTCCCCAATAGGACTGAGGTTGGTTCAGGCAAGCCAAGTGATACAAACACTGTTACTGAACAAAGTAAGGTTGTTCAACCTCAGGTTGCTCCTGAAAGCTCAGAGGATGGTGCCACTCCTCGGGACAATCAAAAGGATGCATCCTCATCGGATGCGGTTGATGGTACTGTCAGCTTTTCTGGAAGTGGAGGTGTTAATGCTAGTAGCAGCAGTGATCCTAATGATTTGGAAGTGGAGAGATTAACTCTAAGGCCTAAGATGCAGAATGATAGGTTGTTAAGCCAAAATGCCGGTCAGGGAGAAGAGACAAGCGCAACAAATGGAGAAGGGGAAGAGGAATATATGGTTGTTGAACGCGGTGGGAAATTTGATCATGTGCGTGTCAGTGATCTTAGTGCAGAGGAGAGGCAGTTACTTGGACTACAGGAGAGCCAGTCACAATCAAACAGGAGTGGTTCCGAGGTACCACTGGTACAGCCCAAGCCCCCTCAGAAACCACGCCCAGCAACGGCTACCGGAGGCGGGGCAAGGGCCGGTAACCAGAAGCCATCACCCCGACGAGCCATGTCGGCCAAAACTCATAAGGAGTACGATAGACAGGATCGACCTGGAGCCATCTACGATGAGCCGTTTGGGAATGCTCGCTCAAAGTATGGAATGACGCCGGAGCAGAAGGAGTTCAGACGGGAGCAGGCTCGCCTAAAGACGCAGAGGATGAGGGAGGAGAAGGAGAGAGAGGAGAAGGAGAAGAGGGAGAAAGAGGAGATGTCAGAAGCTGTCTTCAAGGCATGGGTGGAGAGAAAGAAGGAAGAGGTTGCTCAACAGAAAAGGGAGGAGAGGGAGAGGAAAAAGGCAGAACATGAAAACACGGTAAGCTTACAGTCATCCAGCAACTTTCTATTCTTCAAATATCTTTCTCCATTTGTAGTTTCATGCAGAACAAATTGTCACCCAGTCAAAGATTTTTAATCAGATGAAAGTTACTCAGGCAAATGGTGCATGGAAAGTCTAATACTGTACTGTCAGTCAGAATAGAACGTTAACAAAAAATAATGACCAATATTTGATGTGAATGCACATGATTACAGAATAAAATATCTTCGAAGGCTTTTGATATATGGATTAGTATTTTTCAGTGGGAATTTGATTCTACACACAGCAAACATATCTTCATAAGTTGAAATGAACTCCATGTACTTCTGCAATTTTGGGCTGGTATTCAAATGTGTATTGATGTGTATTTTTGCATAATCATCCATCATTCCTGAATACGATGAGTCAGAACAGTGGTGACCACATCATTGATTCAATGGAAAGACCATTTAAGTGTAAACAGTTACATCATATTGTCGAATACTGGTAGTGTGATTATGATTTCACTGTTTCAGAGTTTTTTTCATTTTGTTGAATCTTTCCACCTTGTTTTATTTTTCAACAGGAGGAGAAGTTTTCAGAAGAGGCCTTTAAATCTTGGCTGGACAGGAAGAGGGAGCAGAAGAAATCAGAAGCGAGTGTCAGACAGCAGTTGTCCGAGGAACAGAAGCAGGCGTACTTTATGCGTAGCAGGGAAGATTGTGAGAGAGCTTTCAAAGAGTAAGTAATAATTGGTTGATGGATTCAAACCTGTCTGTAATAATAATAATATTCAGTTCTTGTATAGCGCATTACAGAACGTTCCTATATATGCGCTTCCAAAGAGCTTTGGAAAGTATTTCCTTAGCTTTAGCTCTGGCAGCCTTTATCAGCGCACAGTGCATTTCAAGGAAGAATCCTACCAGGAACCCATTTACCTTACCTGGGTTGAGTGTGGCAAATGTAGATTAATGTCTTGCGAAAGGACTCTAGTGGCGCCCCAGGACTTGAACCGTGAACCCTGTGATTCACAGTCCGATGACATATCCATTCGACCACAACACTTCTTCATGGCCACTTAAAATTTTGATGATCTGATTATATTTGTTTTGTCAAGGGTATGGTTTAGGTTGTTATTTAGAACTGGTTTGGGTCCAGGGTTGAGGTTTAGAGTTTGTTAGTACCGGTATTAGGAATTGGCTGCGTAGCAATCGACCTTGGAAGTCTTTCCCACAATGACAAATATTTAGGAAAGCTGAAAAATTGCATCATGATGAGGGATCTGTAATAAACATATCCTTGTTTTATAACGAACCTGTGAAAGACCAGTACCATTTTAATTTCATTTTAATGCACATGAATTTGCTTAGTTTTGTGTATTTGTAACTATAAGCAGGCTACCAAAAATCATAAAAAGATGAATACAAAAATACATGAATAAGTAAATAAATGAATAACATAATGTGGCAGCTAGCTAGGCCATGGTATATGGATGAATCCTTCTTAGTGTTGCACCAAATCAGGTGTAATGATGTTTTGACTTTGTTTTCTTCTTAGATGGAAGAAGTCCAAGAATGCCACTCTGCGCGAGACCCGATCCATGAGTCGTGCCGGTGCCCTGGAGACCAGGAAGAGGGCCCGCCAATCCCGCAAGTCACGCAATTTGTCTAAAGCCCTAGAGGTAGCGCAGAACTACCGTTACACAGAGTACTACGGCTACAGGTTTTAGATGTCAGGCTCAGCTCTGTACTGTCCGGTATGATGGATCATTTGTACAGTTGCACAGGCATTGTTCTTTTAGAACCTTTGATAGACTACTGTATAGACAAGAAACTTACGTGACATGAGCTTTCCCGATTTATAAACAAAGCCATTTAAAGCTTCAGTGTAAACCAATGAATTGTCCTAATTTGTGTTTGTCATGACAATTATTATTAAAAAAAATTAACATAAGATATATAACATAATTTTCAGAATTCCAACCCTGAATTGTAGGTATAGTACTTGTATTTAATATCTGTCACCTTGAGACTATATTTCTATTGTATATTTGTATTTATATGTGTCATCTAATTCACAAGCATAGTCTAATACACTATAGGATCAAATTTGATATTGTATTCAATATTTATGTTTATATCTCCTCATTAATGAGCCTTTTTGAATGATTTCTATGCATAAGGAATAATTATGTAGTAAATGTGTGTCAATTTTTTAGTTGACTAAAATGTGGGATGAAAAGATAATTAGTGCATTAAGTATAGCCTTGAAATCAGTTATTATAGTGCACTGGACGTGAAGTTTCACAGAGAAATTATAATCACCAAGAAAATGATGTCTGTTCCACAATTATCCCTGCTTTCACAAACATGATTTAAAATGAGTGTAAAAGAAAAGAGCTCTATACGTAGTGATGATGTTTAAATAATATAAAAAGGGAATTTAGTTACTAGTGAAGATTTTATCTCATGATAAAAACTCTGGCCCATATTCTTGAAGGCAGACTAACTTGTTGGTAAACCGATTTGTGGAGCGCAAGTTAAGGCATGGATCATCAGACTGACGTTTTATAGCCACTAGATGGGGTAGTACGACAGTCCAAGAGAATGGGAATGCATGTACAGTGATGATAGACTAAACTGGCCCATGTCGCGGTTCATGAGTTGGTCGTATTCCTTCTGGATATATGCACTGACTCCCTGCATGATCCATCTGCTTAATTTGAACCGCAGCATGGACCAGTTCAGCCTATCACCACTGTACATGCATTCACATTCTCTCAGACTTTTGTACTACCCCATCTAGTGGTGATAAAATGTCAGTCTGATGATGCCTGCAGCAACAAGTAGGCGAAAGTCTCACAGGTAAAGCAACCTTTTTTTATTGTGAAACAATGAAAAATTGAATTTATGTTAATGTCCTTCTGATTCTCAGCTCAGTATGTATCCCCCTATAAATATGTACATGTGTATATACTGTTGTATACCCTGTACATCATGATGTACAGTTATAGAGCAGTAGTTGTTTATAGATGACAATATTATCATAAAATAGAGTAAAACAGTAGAGTTTAATTGCCAAATAGGTGGATGTTTGATAAAAGTACTGGAGAAAATTTGTGCCTGTCTTTTGACCACACCCATCGTGTCAAGGGTGCAAATTAGCATACCCGGTACGTGTAGATGTACATGTAACTATTACAATACCGGTAATTTCAAAAATGAACACAAAAACAAAACAATTATTTGTAGTAGAGAACTGTACTTGTTGTTATTTTTAAAATTTTATTTTAGTATATGGCCCTCTGTTTCAACACATTGTTCACACACATATACATCTACACCAAGCATTGAGGATGATCTATAGATAGATGTTAGTTTGTATCAATTTGTATGTGCGTGTTTTTTTGGGGGGGGGGGGGCTGGTAAGAGCTAGGTTGTTGTGGGATGCAAAAAGATGATGAGAAAAATGATATCATATAATTTGAAATCTTTCTGAAATCAAGTAGTCTTCCAGGGAAAGTATGCAATGCATGTTTGCTCTTTCTCTTAAATCAATTTAAAGAGTAATATTATTTTATTATTTTTTGATGAATCATGCACATGGTATTTGTTTTGTTGAATCGTTGTATGGTACATACATATATTAGTGTAAATGCTACTTGTGATAACATTTCTTCGTGATGACATTTCTTCGTGATGACATTAACCTAGTTATGTTAACTTGTGTAGAAAGAGAACTGGAAAACTTAACCACCAAATTTAAATATTACCATCTATAGTAGGATTACTTTAACGAGTATTTTATTTTGAAGTTAAAAAAAAAGAAGATTTATTTGTAGGGCAGTAATGAGAGTACTGTTCAGGTATTGTTTTTATATTGAATGACATGTAGCCTTTATTGTGTTGGAACCTATAGGGGTATCAAGATGTATAGCAATGAAACCAGTTAGCTTGCAAGTACCTAATTCCAATATTTGGATGTTCCATTTCATAATACCAGGGGATAAATTACACTGTATAATGGCATCCCTATGGTTAAAAATCCTCTTAATATGTATGTGTTGATAAGTATGGCAATCCTCAGGAAAACGTCAGGCCATCAAAGCATTGTCTTTTTTTAAAAGAAGTATAAATGCTATAGGCATACACTTGTAACCTGATCTATTCTGTTGTACATGATAACTCAAACAACAAGCTATATACAGTGCAAGACGAACCTTTTGAAGGCCTTTTCTTATCTACCCGGATGACTTGATTAAAGATACTTCATAATTTTGGGGACTTTGCTATGACAAAATACCTATTTAAGTTCCAAAGTGTTTGTGATAACAAATGAAACAAACATTTGAGTGTTATATATGTTTCTTCCAAAATGTGATACATACCAACTTATCCATTAGATAATTTTGGCATTTCCCTGATATTTATCTATGATTACAAGAGACAAATAAATGTATTTATACAGATGATTTGGGTGCTTTTCTCGTCATTTGTATATGCATTTATAAAAATGCACTAAAAATGAAAGGAATCATACTTTAATAGGTAGATGGGACTCGGCCCTAAAACTCATAGAGGAATCTTAAATCCAGCTTAAATCCACAAATATTTGTGTCTGGTTTCAAAGGTTGAGGCCAAGATTCTGGAATATGACATTCCTGACATCGATAACCAGAATATTATCACATTGTCAAACTTGACTTCCATATCTTTAATTGTTCACAGGTCAATATGATACCTTATCTGCATTGAATAATTGTGCGAGTACCAATTAGGAATTACAATACAACAATTTTGCCTGTCAATCGATTTAAAGGGGAAGTCCATCCTGATCTAATGTGGATTTGAATATAAGCAGAAAGATTAGAGAAACAGGTTTAATAGTGAAACAGACTCTGTGAAGTATCATGCGATGTCTCCTAGCATTTGCCCTGTACTCAAAATCTTCAAAAATGTACATTTTCCCTTTATTATTAAGGAAATATTCAATCGTAGAATTCACCCTAAATATAATTTTGAATATTTTTTCATACAACTCCTATAACTAAGAAAATCAAATTGTATACAATTTTCTGCAGAGGAGCTCGCAAGTGTTGCAAATTTGTGTTTCTCTGATGACAACTTCAAAATTTCATAACTTTTAATCCGATTTTAGTCAAAATTTCACTAATTTGTTTCTTTCATTTTACTGCTTTTATGGAAACCAACTTAATATCAGGATGGACTTTCACTTTTAAGATGATGTAATTTGTTCTGTTTTATTTATCATATTTGCTGATGTATTGCTGTATCTTAAGCAAATTTAGTGTGTTCACCCAGACCAGTTTCATTTCAAGTATTTCCCTTTATCGATAATGCCTTTGTTTTAGTGTTTACTCTCTTCAAATGAAGGTGGCCTAAGTGAATATAAATCTTAAATCAATATTTGAATAAGAATTTAATGTTGGTTGTTTGAGGTATCAACAGAAGAAAGAAAAAATTAAAAAGAAAGAAAAAAACATGTTTAGAAAAGGAAGTATACAACTCCATTATTTTTATGATTAATTTTATACTTTTTTATGTACAGACATGAGTGCAGTGGTTCTAGAAATTATAGCAAATCAGTTCTTTAATTGCAAAGACATTAACCCACATTTGCCGCTCTCTACCCAGGTGTAAATGGGTACTTGGCAATTGATGGGGTGATTGCAGCTAGGGCCTTTACGAAGAAGTAGAAAATATAATGATGCTAATGAGGCTTTCCTGGGTAAAACCAAATTAACACTAAAATGGACATGGTCTTAACTTTTCCTTTTGGTCTTGATCTTGGGACCCAAGAACCCTGTCTTATAAAGACCGAGTTGGGATTGATCCAAATCAATCGCAAGTCCTCCATTTAATTGCAATTTTGCAGCCTCCTATGAGTCCTATCCAAAGTTGCGATTGATATCAATCAAAAATAAGTTGTGATTAATATCGACTGTTAATAAGACGGGGCCTAGGTCTGAATTCCATCTCTAACTATGATCGATTGCAATGAAGAGTAAAGCAATTGCAGGTCTAAACATCAGAAATAGGCGATTGTAAGTTAAGATTGAAGAGACCTGCAATCAATTCAGATTTAGGCATATTAAATCAAAAATCTTTATAGACTGGGCCCTGGTTGCTTGCATTTTTTCCTATCTTTCTGTTTGTACAGTACATTTCTTTCAATCATTTTGCCTTAAGTTTGATTCTTTATTTGAAAAACAAATGCATAAAATTGCCTTGGTAGAATATTATAAAAATCATTCCATTTCACATGATATTTAAAAGTGTGTGTATATTAGTGTGTGGTCATTGTAGATTTGTTTGCCAATTTCACTCACATAATAATCAATTATTGATTGAGCATATGGTTTGTCCTTTCCTCTTGTCTGTAGAAAGAAAATTGCATTAATAGTTTGTAAATAGAACTGATGATTTCTTTTGTAGGAAAAAAAAAGGTTTCTTGTCCTCTTTCATTGTTTTATGAAGGTGCATCAGACTGTATGAAGACTTCTTTTCATGAATAATTTAGATGAAAGAGGAAGAAAGAGAGAGAGAGAGAGAGAGAGAAAGAGAGAGAGGGAGAAATAGAAAGAAAGGGAGAAATAGAAAGAAAGAGAGAAAGAGGGAGAGGGGGAGGGAGATAGAGAAAGAGAGAGAGAGAGAGAGAGAGAGAGAAATAGAAAGAAAGAGAGGAAGAGCGAGATAGGATGGGTGACGGAGAGAGAGAAAGAGGGGGGGGGGGAGATGGAGAGAGAGAGAGAGAGAATAATGTAAAGGAGAAGAGAAATAAAGAAGGAAGCAAGAGAGAAGAGGGAGATGGGATGGGAGATGGAGAGAGAGAAAGAGGGGGGGGGGAGGAGATGGAGAGAGAGAGAGAGAATAATGTAAAGGAGAAGAGAAATAAAGAAGGAAGCAATTAGAGAGAAGGTTATATTACCTCTGTGGGTAACACGAACGATATAAATGTAGTTATTGCTATTATCAGTATTCAGTAGTACTGGTAGTAGTATAGTATCATCATTATTATAAATATAATTATTATATTCATTAGCATTATTATTATAATTAATAATATACTTATTATTATAGTTATAAGCATTACATGTATTATTATTATCATTACATACCAATATTATTATCATAATAAAATAACAATAGATAAATAAAGAAGAAAAGATTCTACTACAGAAAAGAGAGAGAGAGAGAGAGAGAGAGAGAAGGAGAAAGAGGGGGGAGGGAGGGAGGGAGATGGAGAGAGAGAGAGAGAGAATGAGAGAAATAAAGAATTAAGCAAGAGAGAAGGTTATATTACCTCTGTGGGTAACACGAACGATATTAATGTAGTTATTGCTATTATCAGTAGTACCGGTAGTAGTATAGTATCATCATTATTATAAATATAATTATTATATTCATTAACATTATTATTATAATTATTAATATAATTATTATTATAGTTATAATCATTACATGTATTATTATTATTATCATAATACATACCAGTATTATTATCATTATAATAAGATAACAATGGATAAATAAAAGAAGAAAAGATCCTACTACAGAGAAGAGAGAGAGAGAGAGAGAGAGAGAGAGAGAGAGAGAGAGAGAGAGATGTGAATACAAAATAATGGATGAAGCAAGAATAGATAAATGAGAGATCGAGATGCAGGACCTGGAGAAAGAAGATAACAGACTTAATTGACTTGGAAGGCAGGTGTGCAGCTAGCTCATAATTATGATTGATGATCATATCACCAGGGGTTGTGAGTTAAAACACCTCCCTGATATCACATTAGGAATGTATAACTTCTACACACTTGAATTTAGGGGAGAACAGAGAGGAATTTAGAAAAGACAATTTTAAAAACTAGATCATGGTTTCATGCAGTCAGCCTCGGAGATCTTTTTTTTTTGGGGGGGGGGGGGTCGCACTCGACCCGGATATAATGCGGGACGTCTGCAATGTGCTCTGCATAGAGTATAGTTTGCTCAGACTAGCGGGGGAAGTTCCACTTCTAAAAATAGATCAACAGCTTCATTTGAAATATTTAACATACACATAGGCTGACCTAGGGGCCGTTGTTTATTACAATCTTCGAGCAGGTGTGTGTCGCCATGTTTATTCCAAGAATGTAGATCATTAGCCGAAATTATCGCTTTATTTCACTTTGTGACGGAAACGCGGATCACAGCTTCTTCGCCATCGAGAACTGGAGCCAGGAAACCGCCAGAAGTTCCCCGACCGGTCTCGGATTCGTTCTGGTAGAAGGTACGTACACGTTGTTTATGTTGTTATGAACAACGCATTGGCGTCACGTAAGTGAATGAACTGTTTGATCGAATGATATGGGCATGCATGAGCAGGGATATGATGAGTGAGTGCAATTATGCATCCAAAGTGCGAGTCAGGTCTTCATGTGTTGATATATCAACACATGAAGCTACTTCAGGTCTTTTAGTGTGTTTTGTATGCCCAAAATATATATGAAAAGAGGCACTGCCACTAAAAATAGTTGAGGGAGGAGGGAGGAGGGAGTGAGGAGGGAGTGAGGAGGGAGTGGGGAGGGAGTGGGGAGGGAGTGGGGAGGGAGTGGGGAGGGGGGAAGGGGGAGGGGGGAGGGGAGGGGGGGGGGAGGGGGGGGGGGGATGTCCCCCCAACTTAGCTGGAAAATAAAAAATGTAGTTTAATAAGGCTACTGATTGGGGGAGGAGTGCGGGATCGAGATTCACGTCCTTTCCCTTCTCCTTTTTTTTCTTTTTTTCTTGCCATTTCAATACTTTTCCTTTTTTTCATCACACAATTTTTTTTTTTTTTTTGGGGGGGGGGGGGGGTATGGGGCTTGTGCATCCTCGGTGCCTCTGCACTACTTATTTATGACCTGCACTATTGTGTCAGGTTGATCTGAAGACTGAAGACAGTGATAATAACCGCTGGAATAATCCCCCCTTTACAACTACAAGTTCCCCTTTCACCTCTTATGAGTCCCCCCTTAAACTGTGATAATTTCTCCTTGTACCTTTACTTTTGATGAGTGTCCCTTCTATGTCCATGTAATAATTGCCATTTGATAAGTATCCCTTTATAAGTGTTATTTTCCATTGTTTGTAAACAGGTACCCGACTACTGTATAAGGCAGTTGGGCAGAGGACAGGGGTATACTTAAAGGGGCTTTCATCGAAAGGGTGGGGTGCGGTGCGGCGCGGTGTGGCGCGGTGTGGTGTGCTCAACGCACCCATTCGATAAAAGAGGGGGGGCTTTTCTCGAAAGGGTGCGTTGAGAGCGGAGTACCGTTTTAACACACCCTTTCGATAAAAGCGGGGGGGCTTTTCTCGAAAGGGTGCGTCGACTAGTCTTTCGCATCAGTCGTTTAAAATGAGGATCTCGGACAGAAGGTAATAGTTGCCAATTTAAGTATATCGAAAATGTATTAAATAAAATGGAATGGTCTTGATTACAGAGTGGTCTCTTTCTTTATTACTATGTTGATGGGGGAGACAGAGAGAAGAAAAAAACGGAAGGGGGGGGGGAGATAAAAGGAAAGAAAGAAGAATAAGAAGAGAAGAGGGAAACGGGGGGGGCGAAGACTCTTCCCCCCCCCCCGCCAAAAAATAAATCAGAGAGAGAGAGAAGGGAAAGAGAAAGGGACAGAGAAGATAAAGGGAAGATAAAAGGAAAGAAAGAAGAGGAAGGAAACGGGGGCGAAGGGCTCTTGCCTCCTCCCCCCCCCCCCCCCCCGCCAAAAAAATAAATAAGAGAGAGAGAGAGAAGGGAAAGGGAAAGAGAAAATAAAAGGAAAGAAAGAAGAGGAAAAAGAAGAAAAGAGGGAAACGGGGGCGAAGGGCTCTTACCCTCCCCCCCCCCCTCCCGCCAAAAAAATAAATAAGAGAGAGAGAGAGAAGGGAAAGGGAAAGGGAAAATAAAAGGAAAGAAAGAAGAGGAAAAAGAAGAAAAGAGGGAAACGGGGGCGAAGGGCTCTTGCCTTCCCCCCCCCCCGCCAACAAATAAATACGAGATAGAGAGAGAGAGAGAGAAGGGAAAGGGAAAGGGAAAGAAAATATAAAAGATAAGAAAGAAGAAGAAGAAGGAAAGATGGATACGGGGGAAGGGCGAAAGGTTCTTACCTCCCCCCCCCCCCCCCTCCCGCCAAAAAAATAAATAAGAGAGAGAGAGAGAAGGGAAAGGGAAAGGGAAAATAAAAGGAAAGAAAGAAGAGGAAAAAGAAGAAAAGAGGGAAACGGGGGCGAAGGGCTCTTGCCTTCCCCCCCCCCGCCAACAAATAAATACGAGAGAGAGAGAGAGAGAGAGAGAAGGGAAAGGGAAAGGGAAAGAAAATATAAAAGATAAGAAAGAAGAAGAAGAAGGAAAGATGGATACGGGGGAAGGGCGAAAGGTTCTTACCTCCCCCCCCCCCCCTCCCGCCAAAAAAATAAATAAGAGAGAGAGAGAGAAGGGAAAGGGAAAGGGAAAGAGAATAAAAAAGGAAAGGAAGAAGAATAAGAAGAAAAGAGGGGCTCTTGCCTCCTCCCCCCCCCCCCCCCGCCAAAAGATAAGTAAGAGAGAGAAGGGAAAGGGAAAGGGAAAGAGAAGATAAAAGGAAAGAAAGAAGAGGAAGAAGAAGGAAACGGGGGCGAAGGGCTCTTGCCTCCTCCCCCCCCCCCCGCCAAAAAAATAAATAAGAGAGAGAGAGAGAGAGAGAGAGAGAAGGGAAAGGGAAAGGGGAAGAGAATATAAAAGGAAAAAAAGAAGAAAAAGAAGAAGTCAGAAGAAGAAAAGAGGGAAACGGGGGCGAAGGGCTCTTGCCTCCTCCCCCCCCCCCCCCGCCAACAAATAAATAGGAGAGAGAGATAGAGAGAAGGGAATGGGAAAGGGAAAGAAAATATAAAAGGAAAGAAAGAAGAGGAAGAAGAAGAAAATAGGGTAACGGGGGCAAAGGGCTCTTGCCTCCTTTCTTTTCTTTCTTTTCCTTTCTTTCCTATTATCTTCTCTTTCCCTTTCCCTCTCTCTCTCTCTCTTATTTATTTTTGGCGGGGGGGGGGGGAGGGCAAGAGCCCTTCGCCCCCTTTCCCTCTTTTCTTATTCTTTTTCCTCTTCTTTCTTTCCTTTTAGATTTTCTTTCCCTCTCCCTTCTCTCTCTCTCTCTCTTATTTATTTTTTTGGCGGGAGGGGGGGGGGGGGAGGTAAGAACCTTTCGCCCTTCCCCCCGTATCCATCTTTCCTTCTTCTTCTTTCTTTCCTATTATATTTTCTTTCCCTTTCCCTTCTCTCTCTCTCTCTCTCTCTCTCTTTCCTATTTATTTGTTGGCGGGGGGGGGGGAGGGCAAGAGCCTTTCGCCCCCGTGTCCCTCTTTTCTTCTTTTTCCTCTTCTTTCTTTCCTTTTATCTTCTCTCTCTCTCTCTTATTTATTTGTTTGGCGGGGGGGGGAGGGAGGAGGCAAGAGCCTTTCGCCCTTCCCCCGTTTCCCTCTTTCCGTCGTCTTCTTCTTCCTTTCCTTTTTTATTCTCTTTCCCTTCTCTCTATCTCTCTCTCTCTCTCCTATTTATTTGTTGGCGGGAGGGGGGAGGCAAAAGCCCTTTGCCCCCGTTTTCCTCTTTTCTTCTTCTTTCTCTTCTTTCTTCCCTTTTATCTTCTCTGTCCCTTTCTCTTTCCCTTCTCTCTCTCTCTGATTTATTTTTTGGCGGGGGGGGGGGGAAGAGTCCTTCGCCCCCCCCCCCCGTTTCCCTCTTCTCTTCTTATTCTTCTTTCTTTCCTTTTATCTCCCCCCCCCCCCCTTTTCCGTTTTTTTCTTCTCTCTGTCTCCCCCATCAACATAGTAATAAAGAAAGAGACCACTCTGTAATCAAGACCATTCCATTATTTTTAATACATTTTCGATATACTTAAATTGGCAACTATTACCTTCTGTCCGAGATCCTCATTTTAAACGACTGATGCGAAAGACTAGTCGACGCACCCTTTCGAGAAAAGCCCCCCCGCTTTTATCGAAAGGGTGTGTTAAAACGGTACTCCGCTCTCAACGCACCCTTTCGAGAAAAGCCCCCCCTCTTTTATCGAATGGGTGCGTTGAGCACACCACACCGCGCCGCACCGCACCGCACCCTTTCGATGAAAGCCACTTAAAGGTAATACAAAGTTTGGGGAAATTTTGAAAATGGGTGGATAGTGATCCTTTACAATTTTGATGTATTTGGATACCCATGTGCATGTAATATAAGCAGTAGAAAATTTAGCCCCTAAAACACTTCTGCTTTCGAGAAAAATTGAATATAAAAGCATCGGTAAATTTTGATATACATTTCAATTAGCGTGTACGGCCGTACGATGGTAGCTGCGACCATGAAAATCTCAGAATATGTAGTTGTGATATATAATTTCCAAACGGGAATAGCTAATCGGTCAATTTTAGTCAAGAAACATTGTTTTATAGCTTAATTAATGTCTTGACCTTGAGAGGGAGCTACATGTATACAACATAAAGAGTTTATTATTTACAATTTCATAACTTTAGACTCAATTTCAACCGCGACAATGATCACTGAATATTGTAGGGTCGCATATTCCAATATGTTCATTTGAACCAAATTCATGACCCCATACCAAAATTTTGTATTACCTTTAATGCTCCTTCTTTAGATTTAAGTTGTTATAATATGAAATATGAAATGTGCCCTTTTTACACTATAATCAACATGCGCCCCACCGGCCTTGAAACTACCATGGCATATATTCTCCTTCATTTCTAAAAGAGGCATCTTCTAACGGTTTTTATTATTATCATGAAGTTTAACCCATGTCCTGCTTTTGAATTTCTTATACAGTACAGCTAAGGTTACCATTTTCCATTTGTTCAAGAATATAAAGATTGATACTACAGTAGTGAAGGAGGTATCTACAAAGAACATAATCAAATATTAATAATGTTAAAAGCAGACAAGATGTCTTTAGCAGCCCTAGCTCCTCAGCCTCCTCTTCCCTGACACAATAGATTTTTCAGTGCAGGCACTGAGAAATCTATCCTTAAAGGGCTAGTCCACTCCAATGGGCAACTCACGAGTCTGTGACGTCATGTCTTCACTATCCGCTAATTGTTTTCTTTATATTGATAATATAAACTTACAATTTTCCCCCTAAAAATCTTATTTCCTCACACCAGCATCCAATTTATATTGATAGTAATATTGTTGTGTGTGGAACTGTGGATGCACTTTTTTTCCCAGTTCAATCTTGAAAAATTGAATTTTGATAAACTATTCATATAAAAATCAATGATTATTAATATACAATATTCAGAAAATAGTATCAACTCTTGAAAGTTCATAAAATATTGTGTGAAGTGTCTTGCAGGCAATATGATACAAATCATAAACCTGGACAAAGGCATGGGGATAAAAAGGGAAATTAATGGAATAACAATAAATAAAGCAATTGTTAAGTTCCATAGCTTTAAAAAAAAATCATAAATTCAATATTAGTTATTTGATTTTTACTCCAAATTATTTTGCTCTGTTACTTTTTTTTTTCTGTATCTATTTAAAGCAAATTATTTTTGGAATGGACTAAGCCTTTAAAACCTCATCAGGATAGGTTGATTCTGACCTCACAGATATCAATTTGATTTATTTATTTATATAATTTTGCACATATGAAAATATAACATTTACCGGTATTTGATATTGAAATTAAAACATATTTGGGTGGTTGAATGTAAATGACTTGTAAAGGACTTGTAAGATGTATTTAAATTGTATTATTTTCATTATCAATATTTTGAAATCAGAGTAAATATCATTTAATGACTAAAGTATCGTTCACAATCAAAATTTGCAGTGTAGGAATCTACAGTGTGTATTTATATACATGTAGTTGAATGACTTACTAATTTGGTTGAACAAGTTTCCACTTAGGCTTTGGTATTGGACAGAAGTATTATTTTTCCATCATGATTTTTCTATGTATGGGGTACAAAAATACCCTCCCCCCAAAAAAAAAGAAAAAAAAAGAACTAGAGATATTCTGCATTAAGTTGTGAACTATATGACTTTTAGCCTTTGAAAACAAAGTGTATACCAGTAGCTTGTTGTCTCGTCCAGGTTCCATCATGCTTTATTTGCATCTTGGAAAGAGATTTGATGCAGCCCCTGCACCAATCATCCAGGAATGGTAAATAATTTAATCGTGATGACATACATTTACATTTAGAAAGAGAGAGAGAGAGAAAGAGTGAGAAAAAGAGAGATGGACAGAGATGAATACAGAACAAACCAACATCTGAAGGTTATTCAGATTAATATTTAAAGGTAAAGATCAGTTCTGGTCATGCGATTGCATTGTGAAAGAAACGTTGTGGAATTAATCAGAAAAGGTTGATCATCTAGCTAGCATACAGTGTATAAGTATTGATGTGTACTGCAAGGTTCTGGAATCATCAAATGATTATAAATTTGGCCCAGTCTTGGTAAAGTTACAAGCACTGTACACAGAAAGATGTTTATGGGACTACGCGACACATGCGCGATATCTATCAGGTCCAAATAGATATTTACCAAATATATCAATTAGTAGGCGGTTTTTTGGTAAAATTTGTATCATCACGTATTACATGTAGTCATTACATTCTTTCACAGCCATGATTTGTAAGAACTAGAGATATTCTGCATTAAGTTGTGAACTATATGACTTTTAGCCTTTGAAAACAAAGTGTATACCAGTAGCTTGTTGTCTCGTCCAGGTTCCATCATGCTTTATTTGCATCTTGGAAAGAGATTTGATGCAGCCCCTGCACCAATCATCCAGGAATGGTAAATAATTTAATCGTGATGACATACATTTACATTTAGAAAGAGAGAGAGAGAGAAAGAGTGAGAAAAAGAGAGATGGACAGAGATGAATACAGAACAAACCAACATCTGAAGGTTATTCAGATTAATATTTAAAGGTAAAGATCAGTTCTGGTCATGCGATTGCATTGTGAAAGAAACGTTGTGGAATTAATCAGAAAAGGTTGATCATCTAGCTAGCATACAGTGTATAAGTATTGATGTGTACTGCAAGGTTCTGGAATCATCAAATGATTATAAATTTGGCCCAGTCTTGGTAAAGTTACAAGCACTGTACACAGAAAGATGTTTATGGGACTACGCGACACATGCGCGATATCTATCAGGTCCAAATAGATATTTACCAAATATATCAATTAGTAGGCGGTTTTTTGGTAAAATTTGTATCATCACGTATTACATGTAGTCATTACATATTCTTTCACAGCCATGATTTGTAATAAGAGCTTCCATTTCATTTTTTGAGGGGGGGGGGGGGGCGTTTCCAAAACTATACTTTAATGAATTTAATTGAATTAAAATTAAAATCGAGTACTGTAAAAAGTCAAAAATTTAGCGAATTCTTACTCAAGACCATTTTTACAGTATGAAAACTTTTGCAAATTCCAAATATTTGTTGTTTTGTGAGTTGCATTTCTAAATTTTCACATCATGAAACTCTCACAAGTAAATTTGCAAATATCTTGCACATGAGAATGTGTCTGATTTTACAGTATACTTTTATGTGACCACAGTGTAAATGACATTTCTTTTTATACGTACAAATTAATTAACATCTTGCTTTATCATTTCTCATTTTCCCACAATCTTGGTATTGGTGGGATGTTGTTTTCTCTTGTTCCTCTTGGTCCAGTTTCTGGTATTTACATTGTTTAACAATCAAGGTCCAGCAGTGAAATAAATTATGATATTGATACAGAGAGAGAGAGAGAGAGAAGGGAGGGGGGGGGGGGAGGAGAAAAGAGATAAATTTACATTACCAAGTAATACCCTGAAATTCTGTGGAATGGGGTCATATAAGTCAACATTGTTATTTCAAGTCCATTTTTGGCTAAAACAACATCAGATTTCCTTATCGTAAAGTCCCAATACTTCCTCATGGAAGTTGTTGGAAATATTGAATTGCCTTTTAAAGGTAAAATGTGTGTGTATTGTACATTACAAAACTTGCACTCATCTATATTTATTATATAAGCCATGTAATCAAATATTTTGTAAGAATAAGACTTCAATTTACTTCTTTCAGTTTTTTCAAGATTAGCTGTATCCATTATGTACTAAATGTGATGCTACACTGTATCTTAGTCCCCTTTAATAAGTATAAGTATAATAATTTATTATCCATATTAGGAAATTTGGTTCCACTGGTTACAAAGTAATATAATTTTTTTTTAGGACAGTGATAAACACACATATCGTCCTTGTTTTCACGAAGTGACGGTAGTGAGGAAAATCGTAACGCAAAGTGAATGCAATTTTTTTTCACTACCGTCACTTCGTGAAAACAGCGACGATATATGATAAACATACATATTGAAGGAGAACAGTAAAAACAGTGGGGCCATTGAAGGAGCGGTCCGTCAGATGAAAATCTGCGAATCCTTCAACCACACTACTCAAGTTTCTTTTAGTAACTACCACTGGACGGGACTTGTGTAGTGACTCGATAAGAAGAAGAAGAAGATATTGAAAGAGGTAATAAATGAGTAAGCCAATGTATATAGGGTGGTAATAGAGATAATATCAGATTCCATTTTACAAATTATGAAGCTAAATTATTTAATATGATTATTAAGGAAGTTTGAACTACTGGATATTAACATTGGCTGTTACTCCTGTTACAGTGGAACTTTAATTTAATGAGGTCCTTGGGACCATGGCAATTACCTTGTTATATCAGGGTAAAATATATGTTAATATAACTCTTTATAATGAGGTTCCACTGTATAGCCCTACTTATGTTTCACACAGTATTTTACAGCAACTCCCCAAAGTTTTTTTACTGGGAGCATGCTCTCTTCAGAACTCAACCTTCTCTTTAAAGTTTAAATCGAGGGTTCAGTGACACAAAGACGAAACTCAATATTTTTCCAAAAAGAGTGTTTGATATCAAAATGTTCAGAAAAGTGTGGGCTTTCCAGGAAACACAAAGACTTAACTCCTCCCAACACCCCATTGAAGTCAATGGCTAGTGAAACATAGACTTAACTCCTTAAGGCCCAAGCGCTCAGTGACACATAAACCACTTTTTCTCAAAATGGCCAAAATGGAGTTACATCTTTGTGTTCGAAATGTACTTTGTGAAGATCGAGGTCAAGTTAAACTTTACATTTATCGATTAAAGTCCATTTTTATTGCCTTAATATGTATCCTCCCTATTCCTGGAATTCAGCAGGATAACATGAAAGAAACCACAAGTTAGGCCATGTAAAAAAATATATTAATGTTTAGCGTCCCCGCCCGCTTCCTTTTGGGGGGCCGCCTCCTTTAAAAAAAAAAATTAAAAAAATTATTTTGCCAAACTACGAAGTCTGTTCACATTGTCCTGCTAAACTGTAGTTCAAACCAATTAAGGGCTAAACTTGAAGTTTGTGAGCCTGGCATTGTGTGAGTATTGATGCAAATGGAATTAACATTTATCTAAGAATTGCTAAAATTCCTTTTAGTTACCTTGAAAGGAAATCCATTTATGATTTATGAAATTAGCATTAAAGAGATTAAAGAGAAGGAGGGGAGGGAGGGAGAGAGAGAGCGAGAGAGAGAGAGAGAGAGAAAGAGAGAGAGAAAGAGAGATAAAGAGAGAAAAGGAAAATAAGAACAAATAGTACACAGGACAATCAGTAAAGTATACAGCCATGTTTATGCAAAGTATGGCAGAAACGAATGAAAGTTTTTTTTTTTACATTTTCACTTTGTACTCATAATCTTTTTTTTAATACTTCATACACAATGGCCACTTTCTGCCCTTTTCAGTTCAGCCATTTATAAGGGGAATTTTGGGGAAAAGGAGAAGGGGTAAACTAGCTGTGGGGAAAACCCAGGACACAAAAAGAAAGGCTTTGATTTTCTCATACACTAAACAGGAAGGAAAATCAAGCTTTGTTCAATCATGAGTGCAATATGATACTTGATTAAAGATGTTAACTTTATTCAATTGTAACTTCCTGATGTGAGGTAAACAATAGACACAGTCTTAGGTTGTGATTTCCGTTTAAAAAAGGGGGAAAGAGAACCACTTCAAACTGAATAGTGCCCCATTACCAAAATCAAGTTTTAGTCTACACTGACTTTTATTTTATGAAAGGCTGAAAGTCTTTAATACAATAGACTGATTACAGTTCACTTATTTGAAGGAAATGAGATCATTTCATTAGAGGAGTGGTATGCTTCCATTGTTTGAATATTATCACAATTCTTTTCACTTGTTTAGGAATGAAAAGGAGAGAATGAGCAAAATATATCATGCATGTACATGTATTTTAATAGTGCTCTACTTGGTCACATGACATTAAGCACAATTGCAGGAAAATTTGATGCTATATTTGAGTGTTGAAGCTAAAAGTTTTTCAACAAGTTTTTCTTTGTTATTAGTGGAAGTGGTTTTGAGTAGAAAGTCTATTCAGAATATCAAATGATGAAATCAGAACAATTGCAGAACAATATAATGAAAGCTTTAGAGAACTTGATAAATAAGAGTCATAAACTTAAGAGGTTTTAAATATCACTTTTCAAGTAAGTACAAGATTATCTATTATAAGGCAATTTAAAACTTGCTTCAAATCAAAGGGGTTTAGGACTAATCGTTCCAGATTTTGGACAGATAAGTAATATCTCTTTACAGTGCTTCATATTTGTTTCTTTCTCCAAAACTCCCTTTGGGAGCCCCTTACCCCCTAGAGCCCCATTTAAATGAGTCTCCTTGCTGCCGTTAGTTTTCTGAATGGGTTTTTGTAATATTTCATAAATCATAAATGTCAAGGCCACTGTTTTGTTTCCTTTCATTTTGATTTTATTGTACTCATATAATTCATTACCATACAAAGTCATGGGAAAACCCAGGTTCATGTAAGTATGAAAGAAAGAAAGAAACAGAAAATCTTTGAAAACAGGAAAAGGAAACAAATAGATATTTTGTCTAGGCACACTCGTTAAAGCGAAACTTCCATGCGGAACAGAGTACAGTGCAGATAACCCGAGTAGGAAAGTGGCATGTACATAATAGGAGCATTTACACCGCTAGCTAAAACCATCTGTTATTCTTAGTCCGGAGTTTAGTTTGGTCAGAAGTTGCTAGGCAACCACCCATAAACACAGCGAAAGACCCACCTCTGGTGTACGGTTTTATGAAATTCCAGAGAAAAGTCAACAATTTTGTTTCCAGTTTAAATACTTGCTCTCAAAACACCAGTGAATTATTCCGGTTTCTGGTCACATGGCCCTCCTTGCTTCCGTGTTGTCGCATGCAGAACAGCAACAAGTAGTGCATGCACACAACTCGCCATAACACCAGCATTATCAAACACCTACATGTGTACAATTTGTTAAGGTTTTTTCCAGTACTTTAAATGGTAGTTTGAAAAAAACACAGTAGATTTTCATATTATTTTTCCTGTAATGTAAATGGGTCTTTTATTGTGATTTGAATATTTCTATTTACAGAAAGACCATGTCTCTGCCTCTAAGTTATGAATATTATTTATAATACATTGACAGCATGAACAAGTATGTTCAGGTCCCTGTATCTGAGATGCCATTAGGTGTCAGGCCGCTTGACCCATCAACCTCAAGTTCATACTAGGTCACAACAGTATTTTGTTTACAATATTCTATGGCATGAATCAGCCGCTTCTGGAGACCATGTATATAAAAACTGCCCCCCCTCCCCCCCCCCCTCGTTTTATAAACAGTTGATTTTAATCGCAACTTATTTGCGATTGACATAGAGATAGGAGACTGCCAACTTGCGATTGATTGGAGGACTTGCAATTGAATTAATCAATCGCAACTACTACAAAGCATGATGAGAGATGAACTACTACAAAGCATATTTTACAAACCTTGTAGGCCTACATGTTTCTGCAATATATTTAGAATGTAGAATGATATTAAATAATGTAATAATTGTTTAACAATGAATCCATTAATATATGTTTGTTATCTCTTACAAAACACCTGAATTTGAAATTCAAAACAAATCCTAATTGATCTGAATTGTCCTGGACTTATCCTGCCCATATCTTATCAGTATATCACCACAAATATTTGTATGCTACCATACTGTTATATGTGAGTTTTATTGGACTGACAGGATTAAAGGCCTTTGTACCCATTATCAGATTCATCATTTTGGAAAGGGGAAAACCCCTCCTATTATACATGCATGCCAGACAATACACATGGTGTTACACGCCAATTGCCAAACCGACTCAATTATCTTGGCCATTCAAGTTTGGCCATTCAGGTTTAATATAATATTTTTAGTATGATCTATTATTGCCACCTGTTGTACAGGAATAGAGTAACAATAGACTCTATTGTTACTCTATTCCTGTTGATGTGACTGAGGTAGAGTAAAGTTAGGTAAAGTTTGCCCTAGTTTGCTCAATTTTCTGCTACTATTGGCCTCATTTAATAACAGTAAATTAATCAATACTACATGTACTACTATCACGTTCAATTTTCTTAGCAAGTGCTGTGTGTTATAATATTGATGTACATGTATATTATCCATATACAAATAGCAAAGTTCCATTATATCCTCATGCTTGTTCTGATCGTTGAAATGAGTAGTGAATTGCAACAAACACTTGTATTTTATTCATGATTATGCTTTGAGCTGCTATGGAGCCAATTGGAATGATTTTGATGAAATCCTTATGTGCAGGATTTGGGAGTTGGAGCAATATTAAACATTCTTTGCAATGTATTTTATTTGCCCTAATGTCATCGCTTAGTCAGCGGATATTGTAGCCACGTTGTACGTAGACACTCCCTGAATCCTTTGTACAATATTCATGTACTTTGTTGCCATAGTTTTCAGAACAAAAGCTCATACCTGTGGTTTTGGTAGAACTGGAAGACAGGATTACATTTAAAGTGCTGGTGTGACCCCACCAGCATTTTTGGTTTTCTCTCATATTTCTTTTTGGTCTTCACTCTCTTTACTATTGTATTCAAGTATGTCTTCCATTCAATGATGATGGCATACGATATCCACTTTTAAACTTACACCAACAAAAAATGAGACGTACATGTTCAATATCTGACTGTGTTGTGACTTACATGTAAGCCTTTTTGCCCCTTCAATAGTTTATGAAAACTTCAGTTTTTATTCATCATAGTGTAGAAATCTATACAAAATTACACATGGGTCCATCCCAGGCTACCAACTAACAATTTGTTAGTACCGGTATATTAATTGTTGCTCAAGATCTTTATTAGATAAATCATCAACAGATATCATATCTGATCATGATGCATGCATGAAGGCGGAAACTGTGATGTGTATATAAAGTAGACACCCTAACACCAAGTCACACCATGTGGAATAATACATGCAGTCATGCGTTACACAGTATGAGAGTGTCTACCTTATTTCAAGCAATCGATCTGTACGTATTGTACATTGCATACTCCAGCATTATACAATGTAGATCTTTGTGTAGCTCCAAAAACAAGTATTTTCTATTTGAATAGAACTGAAAAGCAAATACACGTCACATGTTTGGACAGTCAATGTCACTGAGATCTACAATCCATTCATACAAGCTGCAGCACGTATTTTCCACTTCATGTTTATCTCATCCCTGATAGCAGACTGACGTCTTAAAGACGTCATAAATTGGTCGTAAAGTGGTAAACACGTCGTACGTCGTATGGAAGACGTAATTACGACGTCATTATGACGTCTTCAAAAGACTATTTATTCCAAGATAATTTTTGTCGCATTGACGACGTCATTACGACGTCATAATGACGTCTTTAAAGGACTAATTTTTTCAAGATATATTTTGTCTTCTCGACGACGTCATTATGACGTCTTTAAAAGACTATTTTTTCCAAGATAATTTTTGTCGTATTAACGACGTCATTAAGACATCATTTTGACGTCTTTAAAAGACTATTTTTTCCTAGCTAATTTTTGTCGTATTGACGACGTGATAACGACGTCATTATGACGTCTTTAAAAGACTATTTTTTTCCAAGCTAATTTTTGTCGTATCGACGACGTCATTATGACGTCTTTAAAAGACTAATTTTTCCAATGTAATGTTGTTGTATTGACGACGTGATAACGACGTCATTATGACGACTTTAAAAGACTTATTTTTCCAATGTAATGTTGTCGTATTGATGACGTGATAACGACGTCATTATGACGACTTCTAAAGACTTATTTTTCCAATGTAATGTTGTCGTATTGACGACGTGATAACGACGTCATTATGACGTCTTTAAAAGACTATTTTTTCCAAGCTAATTTTTGTCGTATCGACGACGTCATTATGACGTCTTTAAAATACTATTTTTTCCAAGATAATTTTTGTCGTATTAACGACGTCATTAAGACGTCATTTTGACGTCTTTAAAAGACGATTTTTCCTAGCTAATTTTTGTCGTATCGACGACGTCATTATGACGTCTTTAAAAGACTATTTTTTCCAAGATAATTTTTGTCGTATTAACGACGTCATTAAGACGTCATTTTGACGTCTTTAAAAGACTATTTTTTCCTAGCTAATTTTTGTCGTATTGACGACGTGATAACGACGTAATTATGACCTCTTTTAAAGACTATTTATTCCAAGATAATTGTTGTCGTATCGACGACGTCATTACGACGTCTTTAAAAGACTATCTTTTCCAAAATATTTGTTGTCGTATTGACGACGTCATTACGACGTCATTATGACCTCTTTTAAAGACTATTTTTCCAAGATATTTTTTGTCGTAAGGACGACGTTTAACGACGTCATTATGACGTCTCTAATAACCTAATTTTTCCAAGATAATAATCGGGTAAAGACTACAACATCTAATATGAGCATAAGTCAAAGTAAATAGGGCAATTATCAGAATTGAAAATAGGGAACAACCCCCCCCCCCTCAAATGTCATTAGTCATTATATATAGTGGACCAATTTACAGATTGTGCACCAATCGGGTAAAGACTAAACATGCTCGCATCTAGTACAAACGGGAGTGTGTAAAGTACGTGTGTGTACGCATACAGTACTCAAGGCAAGGCGTAGGACTACACTATATGCGATGTGTATGTAGCCTAATGTATTTGAATTCAGAGTGAAAAAGCCGTTGCATGAAGTACATCCTCCTGAATACTTTCGTTTTCTCCTGCAAATTTACAGTATGGGTAAGTCCTAGAATTACCTAATTTATTTACAAAAAGTACATAAATCTATAGTTACTGTTTTTCGTTCTGAAAAGTTGATATGTAGACTCTATGTTACTGTAATGTATGATCTTATGTCAGTGATAGTGAGCTCGGACTTTCAACACTTGCTGACAAGATTTGGAATGTATGATCCCATATATGTATTTTTATGTAGGGTCTTGATTGAAGGTATGCATGGCATGGGGCATCATTTAAAGCAAAAAAGTTTACTCATTTGCCTACACATGGGCTGCATGGCTTTAAAGGGAAATCTAACTCGAATATACAACTGCTCTAAAACTAAAAGAAAGCAGAAAAATAAGAGAAGCAAACTGATTGTGATGAAAGTCTTGGCACTAGGTCTAGAATCTACTGCCCTTCCCTTGTTCATAGACGCAGGCTATGTCAAGTGGAAAACACTCCGTCCCTCGGATAGGACCTTAAATGGAGGCCCCGTGTACAGGAGAGTCACCACCCTTGCACGTTAAGAACCCATTGCACTTTTTTGTATAAGAGTAGGGGGAAAACCCGGTGTAATGGTCCACCTGCACACCCCAATCAGGCCGAGTATACGGCATCTGTAAGAATCTTCAGTATTGAAGGAGGCAGATTATCTTGAAGAAGAAGTCAAAGAAGGATAATACATGCAGTCACGCGTGACACAGTGTGAGAGTGTCTACTTTATTCCAAGCAATACTGTAGATCTACTACTAGTTTAGAATCATATCCAGACTTTTTTACCAGTGACCCTTAACTCTGGCGCGGAGAGATAACTCTGGGAAGCTCCGACGCCGATGCCGAAGGGTTCTAGCTTGCATCAAAAAACATTCTAACAGCAGGTTGGGTGACATTATCTCAAAATATGCAAAGGGGTAATTACAATTTTGACTTACTAGGTTGCTCGACTCCTCTGGGCATCTATAGGCGGCAACTTGAAATTATAACTTGAAGAAGTCTTCGATGGGAAAAAGGGGGTGATTCTTCAAATTATAATTTCAAGTTGCCGCCTAGATGCCCAGAGGAGTCGAGCAACCTAGTGAGTCAAAATTGTAATTACTCCCTTTGCATATTTTGAGATAATGTTACCCAACCCGCTGTTAGAATGTTTTTTGATGCACAAACCCGAAGCTCCGACGCCCGCGGCGCAGGTGTTGGAGCTTCTCGGAGTTAGTGTGGAGAGAGTCCTAAAAATCTAAAACATAGGTCTAGATCTAGGCCTAGCCCAAATCAAGCAAATATTCATGAAATGTTCAAATATTGCCGGTCATGATTTAAAAGTCGTTATGTTTCTAACCTGTTTCTGGTCAATTTTCTTATTTTGGGGGGACTATTTTTCGGAAAAACGTTGATAGTAGTATACACTTTCTCACAGGTTGCACGGCAAACCGCTGCACAATACAAGTGCATACAGATGGAGGGTTGCGGGGGCACGTAAGTCTGCGTGAAGTGATCTACCTCCTCCTACATTGTATGGTAGATAACTTCACATAGGCGTGCGCCCGCCCGGCGCCCGCAACCACCATCGGTATGCACTTGTAATGTGCAGCGGTTTGCAGTGAAACCTGTGAGAAAGTGTACTACCGGCCCAGGCCCAGATGTCTGGAAATTGAGCATTACGTGTCGATACGTAGAGGAATAAAGCAGTGACTTGTGTCACAAACATGTAACCTTAAACAAGTCGTTTCTATCTTTAGACAGCAAATTTATCTTATAGGCTACCGTATACAGAAATCTTTATCTGGAAATAATCGGTTAGACCTGTAAATGGTAAACAAAATTCTTTCCCCACAGGCTGTTCAAAGAAGTTTGTAGTATATGTGTTGCACATACCGGTACATACATTATCAACCATTCATTTTGTTTTAACTTTATTCATTTTCTCATTTATTTGTAGGCATCCTTTTTTAACATCTTTCGTCAAAGAAGTGGATTCAAAGCACATTGTGGCCTCAGTATATTGATGTGAAACCATGCAGAAAATGCTACTCTCTCTCAACCTTGTGGATGTTCCCTACTTCCCTAAGGATCAGCAGCCTCTTGAAACAGTTGAAGCCATTATCGGTAAATGTGTACATGTACTTGTATTATTTCTGTACATTTATTTGTCATATTGTGCATGATCACTGAGACACTGACCAATTAGACACTTCATAATGGTTCATTTCATTTGAAAGGCTTATTTCAGTAATTTGTCCTAAGTTTCAAATATATTTATAATTCAATTAATTTTAGATCACTAAAACCTGCAGGTATGTTGCAATAACCGACAATATTATGTGTGTTTCAAACAGTGTTTTTTTACCCTTCAGCATAGGTCAAGGAGCTTTCATTCTACGCTCATCAGCAAACTACAGGAATGCCAGTTTTCAGGCAATAGCCTGAATTCAGGCCCTGGCGAGTTATTTTCATACCATAGTTTAGGTTTTTTGTGTACAAGCTAGCTCATTCTAGGTGATTTTTCAGGCCCTCTGATCAATTCTAACTGGCATCCCTGAAACTAGAATTGTATTGATAATTTACCAAACAAAATCCTGAATCACGTTTTGCATTGCCCATAATGACTTTATGTTTGTGAGCAATAAGAAATTATTTCTGATAAATCTTACCAAGCAGTATGTTTCTGACATAATTCATTATTTAATTCATTGTTAACGTTCCAGTTTTAAAATATATAAAAGTTTGTTATAAATTGTATTCCTTTCTTTTTGCTTTATTCATGCACTAGAATTCCTTGCGTCTATGTTCCCTGGATCTGAAAGCAGTGCATAATGCCAGAGATTCCACCCAAAAGCCAACCCATGAGTCCAAGCTGAAGAGGAATATTTCCAAAATTACATGTAGATCTACACTCACCCGATAGTTTAACTGCTAGAAAAAAGGTTATTTTTTTACTTCATTATAATTTATAGAGTAAGAGAGAGATTGGGGGAGGGGGAGAGGTGAGGTGTAGCCACAAACCTGAATGGCTTAAAGCTGTGGAACTGAAATTCCCATTCATGTCACTTACAATTTTAATGAATTACAGGGTGTACAAACTGACATAACAGTTTGAGTAAAAGATTCCAGTATTTTGCATATATTTGTAATTACTATTTATGAAGTTGACCTGTTTCATAATGCTTATTTAGTAGACTTGATATGCTCAGTCTCATGCTCACCCCCACCCCCCATCCGCTTCGTATCAGTTCTTAAAACCTGTTGCAAATTATATATAAGTTGGTAATGGAGAAAAATTGAGTGAGGTAAATACAATACAAATCAATTCCATTATTAAGCAACTAAGACTTGTTCAGATACGGAACGTGAACCGCCAACAATTTTCGAAAATGATGCAGTTTGGTTTTATGTGTAAAGCGAATGGCAACAAGTCTTTGTATGTTTTGGACTGCGCATATTCAGTGAGCTCTTTTTTTTATAATATACAGATGTGTAAAGCATATTGAACTCTATGTCAACATTTAAAAAACTCTGCGATTTTGACTGTTTTGCAGCATCATTTCTGAACGAGCCTTAAAGGGACTTGGTAACATTGTTCAGATGAGAGAAAATGGTGCTAAGGTATTGACTTCAATGCTATACTGTATGTACACTTAAAGATAATCTGAACATTTGAGTTAAAAATAGACCACTATTGATGATAAAAATTGGGAAAACTGATCTGATCCATTCCTTAATTCTCCCAACTTTATTTTTATGAATTGATTAAATTGAAGTGAGTGTAAATCATCACAAAGCAAAGAATTAGCTCCAATACCTTTTCATGGAAAAACGGTTGGGGAAAATTCAAAATTTTGTTGGGAGAATTAACTGTTAAAGAGTGACACACAGTAGCGCCTTCAATGAAAACCATAAATATCTTGTGGTTTGAAAAAAAAATGGTAGTTAAAAGTATAACATTCTTGGATTGTATCTGTGATTTAAAAAGCACAATATGGCTTACCTACATGTATATTGAATTCGCTGTTAAAATTTAAGTTAGATTGTAATTCTTTTGTGAAACTCCTGGGACTTGCCAAATGAATGTTGTGACATAAGCAATGGAATATATCTCTTTGTGCTAAACTTTTTCAGCATGTTTGCTATTTTATCTTAAACTGGGAAATATCTTCTGAATAATTATTCCACAGTCACCTTGGAATTGCCCAACTGAGCCAATCCTACTGGCGGGAATGTTATCTGATATAAATTGTATTTTTATACTTGAACTTCAGCTTCTGTATTTGCAACAATACTAATTTTTTGTTATTTATAAATATGAATGTTGCCACTAATGCCTTTTCTTATATTTAAGTCATGTGCCCGTAAGAAGCAGGTTTCTAGCACAGAGAATAGGTACAGTTGAGCTGATTTCTGCACAGTTTTCTAATATGCTGTATCGCCAAATGTGAACATCGTGGTTTCAACGGGCAAGCAACCATCATCAGAAAACTCTGCAGGTATCAGTGAAGCTCTCCCTGTTCCCCTTGCTGCCAACTTGTTCCTGTTGAGTGTAAGAAATAACTTAGCTAAGCCATGTGTTTATCATTTGTGCCATTTTTCTCCTGTGTGTGATTTAGATTGTATAGTTTTATACTTTATACTGAATTCTTGCCATGAACTTAGATATTCCCCATGTATGTAACAAGAATTGATCTTTCATGCACAGAAATTCTTTCCAACAACCTTTTGTTTTATATGATAGTCTTTATCTGCATTAAAGTCTTGGGGTTGTCAGGAGCGGTTTTGCAGCATGGAGACAAGGTAGAGCTGCACTGATGAATGCCTAGCTTTCCACTATGCTGTTTTGCTGAATATGAGGAACTTCCCCAGTGTGCTGTTTGCTTGTCTACTAAAATACTGCGGGTATCAGTGTAGCTTTACCTAGTCTCTATGCTGCTAACCTGCTTCCAACAACCGTAAGACTTATAAGTTTAGCCAATATGTCATAGTTTCTTGTAGCACAATTTATAACGAAACAGATATCTTTGTGATGGCCTGTTAACTTTCTTAAATAAATTATGAGACTGAAAGAAATACACTAGGTATCTATACAGCATGTTTTGGAAGAAGTGTCAGGATAGTGATGAAAAGATTGTGTACCAATGGAAGCCAAGTTAGATAGAATAAGAAGGTATAGAAATACGTATTTTATATTTTTGTTATCCATTTTCATACCATATACGTGTACATTAAAAATATGAAAATTACTTTCTGTCTGGCATGTATATATATATTATGTGATGTTTTTTTTTTTTGCTTTGATTTTACTGTGTGATTGTTCAGAATGTGTACATGAAGTGACTTTGACACTTTCTTCCTTGATTAGGTGGTCTTATAGATGTTATTTAGAGGACAACAAAGACGTATAGATCATGGAAGGATAAAAGGTACATCGAAATGACCAGTAAAATGTAAATATCACGTCAAAATTTGATGTCCATACAACGTATACAGGTCTTTCTTGGGTGAAAGTTGACGTCTTAAAGACGTCTTTCTTTAACCAATAGGACCTAAAGAGAAAATATGACGTCCATACAACGTCTTTCTGTGGTACAAGTTGACGTCTTAAAGACGTCTTTCTTTGACTAAAAGACGTAAATATGACGTCCATACAACGTCTTTCTATGGAACAAGTTGACGTCTTAAAGACGTCTTTCTTTGACTAATAAGACGTTAAAATCACGACAAAATATGACGTCCATACGACGTCTTCCTATGGTACAAGTTGACGTCTTAAAGACGTCTTTCTTTGACTAAAAGACGTAAATATGACGTCCATACAACGTCTTTCTATGGAACAAGTTGACGTCTTAAAGACGTCTTTCTTTGACTAATAAGACGTAAAAATCACGTCAAAATATGACGTCCTCACGACGACGTACGCGGGTGCAAAATCATGTCTTTTTGACGTCTTGTTATGTCGTCTTAAAGACGTCTTTCTTTAACTAAAAGACGTAAATATGACGTCCATATGACGTCTTCCTATGGTACAAGTTGACGTCTTAAAGACGTCTTTCTTCGACTAATAAGACGTAAAAATCACGTAAAAATATGACGTCCTCATGACGACGTGCGCGGGTGCAAAATCATGTCTTTTTGACGTCTTGTTATGTCGTCTTAAAGACGTCTTTCTCTAACTAAAAGACGTAAATATGACGTCCATATGACGTCTTCCTATGGTACAAGTTGACGTCTTAAAGACGTCTTTCTTTGACTAATAAGACGTAAAAATCACGTCAAAATATGACGTCCTCATGACGACGTGCGCGGGTGCAAAATCATGTCTTTTTGACGTCTTGTTATGTCGTCTTAAAGACGTAGTACAAGACGTAAATATGACGTGATATTTACCAGTCTCTGCTATCAGGGATTGTGGTATTTTCCACATTTTCCACATTTTTCACTTTATGTTAGCCACTTGCCCCAAAAATGTATTGTTTGTTATTAATAGAGATCTATATCATAGATGAACTATAGAGTGGAGAAGTGTGACGTCATCAAAAATCTGTTTTTAGAATTTCTCAATTTTTTCTTCATATTCCGAAAGAACACCTGAAATAATGTCCAAACGTCGAAAACCAATTGAATATGTTAAGTATTGGCTGAGATATGACCATCTGAATGAATATATGTCCTATGGGAGCTCAGTGTTATATGCTCTGGCTCCTGACCATTAGGAGCCAGAGCATATAACACTGAGTTCCTATGGGGAGTATATTTATTCAGATGGTCATATCTCAGCCAATATTTAACATATTCAATTGGTTTTCGACATTTGGACATTATTTTTGATGTTCTTTCGGAAAATGAAGAAAAAATTGAGAAATTCTAAAAATAGATTTTTATGACGTCACAGCTTCGGTACTCTATTTGAGAGAGAGGGAGAGGGAGGGAGAGAGAGAGAGAGAGAGAGAGAGATTGGAGAATATAAAGGGGAAGTAAGGGGAATCTGGTTAGAACTTCAGTTGAAATTAGAGAGAAAAATGAAGAGTATGTTTTTAGAGAGAGAAGGATTGAAGTGAATTAAATGGGGGTAATAAGTTGAATGTTCAGAGAAGAGTGAATATAGAGAAATTATCAGGAAAGGAGCAACTTACTTTAAATAAGAGCAATAGAGAGAGCAAGAGAGAGGGAGAAGGAGGGAGCAAGAGAGAGAGAGAGAAGTTGAGAGAGGGAAGGAGAGAGAGAGAGAAGGAGGGAGATCATCAATGAGTGGTTCCATAAGAGGAGAGGAATGGGCTGAGAAGTAGCAGGAAAAATAATACATGATAATAAGTGGAGTGTGTGAATGGTGAGAGAGATTTAAAACATCTGTATTTTAGGTACCTGAATACAACGCAAAGTGAAGGGTTAGAGAAAGAAAAATGGTCGGGGGGGGGGGGGAGGAACAGAATAAAAAGTCGTTAACCTTCATGATCTTTCATTTATTGAATATTCCTTGCTTGATCACCGAGTGCATGGTCTTATGTATTTTTAGAAGTTGTGGGATTCCCCGCTGAGAATGTTGCCGCTGAAAATGAAAATGCAGTGGTCTGCATATATGCACATGTTACATTTAATCAGTTCATAACATGATACTCTGTACATGTTGTTTGTTCCCGGACACATCTTTTATGAGCTTGAATTCAGATATTACCACGTGAGTCTTTTAGTGATACTTGTTTTACAATACCGGTACATGTTTAAAGTTAAACGGTACATCTTTTTGTTAAGCTGTGCACAATGTGTTACTTATTGCTTATGATACAGAATTTTTTATTGAAACAGTCATTCAGGAAGAATTTTTATTGAAATTGAATTTTCTATTTACTAGATAAGGTGAAGTCCTTTAATGTATCGTTCAAACAAAACATTTTTGAACTCTGGAGAATAGAGTGTGCACATGCACACACAAATTTGTTATTGTCGTCTGTGAACTGTAAAATACTGTGTGGTTTTAAGCCCATAAAGTTTACCAGTGTACACTTCTGTTATTCTAAAAATATGTTTTTCATGTTAGACAAATATGAAATGCATGTTGTAATGTGTTTGAGACAACTTTGAGACATTTTAGAAATTTGATATTTGCAAGTTTGCAATTGCTTTAGTCAATGAATCTTACATTTATGACAATTAATGTTCTGCTATGTCTTTATTATTTGAGAATTATTATTTATTCCTGGATTTTCATCAATTTCTTGCTTTTTTTTCTTCTCTCTATATACATACAGGTTTATGTCCAATAATGGGAAGCTACCATGCATGTAAAGTACTGAAGAGACTCGATCTGTCTACACTTTGGATGATCAGTTGTGATATGACCAATGTTTGTAGTCAGGCTTAATTTGACCTTGGAGACAGGAATCACTTCCAGGTTACAGGATGCTTCTAAATATAATCTTTGACTTCAGAGTTTAATACATTCATGGATTCCATGGAGCGCTACGGTGCGACGGCCATGTGCGCTGTATATTAGAAGCCACCGTTATTATTATTGTTATATAATGTAGCCTGATTTAGGAAGGTATTTTAGATCAGGATTGAACATTAGGTCGATGTGCCATGGATCGACCACACTCAAATAACAGCAATAACATACATGTCACAGGGGCAGATTTAGACAACCATTCTCCTCAGGTGCCGGATAAAAGCAGCTGCAATGGCGACACCGGGAGCGGATGTTTTTCTCTTGATAAAGGATATAGTTCCTTCAACCCTGAAGACTCGCAGCCGTATCATTCCACGTGCAATCTAAAATCTGAGCAACAAATGGGTCATTTTCAAATGCCAGGATCAGTTCCAAATGGACCAGTCACGAGAGAGCCTTGTCACATACCCATGCAAAGTCCTCTGCAGAATGGCCATATGGACACACAACCATCTCAGAGATATTCAGGACAAGGTGGTCAAATGCATTTTTCATATTCTGGGGAAGCTGTAGATCAATATCAAAGGCCAGAACCTTTCCCCAGTAGACCCCCGCTGACACCTTACCCTCAGAACGGTTATCAGAGGCATATGCAGAATGGTTATGCTACCACACCGTCACCCCAGAGATGCTCGACACAAGGTGGTCCCATGCATTTTTCATATTCTGGGGAAGCTGTAGATGAATATCAAAGGCAAATATCTATCCCCAGTGGACCCCCTTTGACGCCCTACTCTCAGAATGATTACCAGAGTCAGGTGCTGGATGGGCCCATAAGCTCAAGACCACCACCTGTTGTCAGAAAACACTCATCGTTTATGCGACAGAATGCCATCGAAGAGGAGATTGATGATATCGATGAGCTTAATGATTCAGGTTTTAGCTCCATGCGCAGAACAACAAGTCAGGAACAGGTAAGGAGAAGCCGCTCCAAGGATGTAAGCGATGCTCCCACTGATGATGTCAACAACAATTTGGCCCCTAGGAAGCTGGAGAGGGCCCATTCAAGCCAGGATAGAACTGACAATGATCTGGCTCAGTACCAGGGCGAGAAACGGCGATGTTCCTCGGAGCAGTTGCAACGGAGCAACAGGAGCAGCGGCTATCACTCGGCCGGCAATTTACAGGGAGAACTCCCCACAGGCGATGGAACCAAGCCTTGTGATGTAGCGACAGCAACATCTGCACAATCAGCCGCATCTGTAGAAGCTCTAGCAGCAGCCTCGGCAACGTCCTCGGCAACGTCCTCAGCAGAAGATAAAGAATATATGAAATTTGATTTCAATGGATTAATGGATAAAGCTGGACTCGATTCTTGCAAGCCAGAGGTATGGAAAAGTGAAGACATTTTTGAGGAAATTTTGTCTCATCCTGACCCTACTGTTCAACAAGAACTTAACAGTGAGATGCATTCTCAGCTAATGAAAGATATGTCATTGGAGTTGTTTTCCAGAAGTTTACTACGTAAGTTTGAGATACAGTTATAAAACTATACATACATGTACATTATTATGTTTCTACAATAAATACATACATGGAGGTAGAACTGTTCTATGATTCACACTCTCACCAGTAATAGATATTGAGCTTCTTAGAATAATTATTTTCTGGTTTGGCTAACTGATTTTTTTAAAATCAGAGTTCTAAAGATATATACCACACATACAGGAGAAGACAAAATGATAATATTTGCACATGTGGTATCAATTGTTGCATATACTGGTATGCTTTTTGTTTTAATTTTTTTTAAAATCAAAATAAAAAATAGCATCAATTGCAACACATTGGGGGGAAAATTCTCTCTCAATGAATAGGCAAAATTTTAAAATCAACTTGTCAATATATTTCTGTTCAAGTACATTCATGTTCATTTGTGGGTATTATATTCTTTTCAAACAGGTGACTTTTACTGGAAAACTAAGTAATAAATTAAAAGCATAAGTGTTGTCATTGTGAAGAAGAAAAGCTATTTAATGCAGGTGTTACAAAAGATGCCTGTCCTTTCATTCAACAGCTTGATTTGAACTGACAATTGTGAAAGTTGTGTTAGAGGTTATTCACCTTCAGATATCAATAATGACTGACAGGTGAAAGCAACTAACATATGTCATTATTCATCATTTTCTTTAACCTATCTTATATGATAGGGGTAATGAGATGTCTGACCCCCCCCCCCCCCATAGAGGGGACCCACAGTAGTGTGAAGATGATGATGATCATCATCATTTATCTATTAATGTTTTTACTGATGGATTTATACACAGTCATCCCCAGCAACCAAGGCCATGTGGATAAACGTGTAGATGAAGATGATCATCTGCCTAACACATCAGGCGATCTTCTCATTAGCCCAAATGGTAAGTTCTTGAGGATTAATTGTCATGTTTATTTTAACCACAATTTATCAAGAGATCACATTAAATTACTCATTCACATGTTTTCCTGTAAGTGTCAATGTATTCTACACACTAATTCGAGGGGTCAGTGACACAAAGACGTAACTCCAATTTGGCCATTTTGAGAACAAGTGGTTTGTGTCTGACGGCACTTGGGCCTTAAGAAATTAAGTCTATGTTTCACTAGCCATTGACTCCAATGGGGTGTTGGGTGGCGTTAAGTCTTTGTGTTTCCTGGAAAGCCCACATTTTTCTGGACATTTTGATATCAAATACTCATTTTGGCAAAATATGGAGTTACGTCTGTGTGTCACTGAACCCTCAAATTATACTTTATGTTTAGGCAGAAGGGTATTTTTATATTGTAGCTGCTCTATAATAATAATAATAATAACATTATATTTACCCAGGGTAGCCACTTCAGTTATGAAACTGCTCTTCCAGCGGGCCCTGCATAACAAAATATGTTATTACTACCCTTCAATCTAATATGCTGAGCGCCTAGCTAGAAGGCAGAAGGTCCCATTGTTATAAGTCTTTGGTATGACTCGGCCGGGGATCGAACCCACGACCCCCCGTTCATGAGGCGGGCGCTCTAACCACTGAGCCACCATGCCCGGTGTATAGGAAATACTATTATTTTTCATAATAAATGTTATGACATGATTATGTTTCTTACTTGGTATTTTTTAATATTTAGAATCAGCTCAGGATGACCAGCAAGGCAACGATGTTAGAGGCAATGGTACAGCAACAAGAAAGGTCTGGTTTGTCAAGCAATATATTCTTTTTTATCATTTGTAAGACAGCATGGATATATAACAGATAAAGGTTATTAACATTAAGAAGTATAAGATATAAATGCATGAAGTACATGTTTTATACTGAAAAAAGGGCATCAAGACAGGTCAACTACCACCAGGAGTACCCCTCCCCCCCCCTCTCCAGATCAACTGGCATTTTCCCTAAGGGATACAGTAATTTACTACCCCCTCCCCCCCCCCCCCCCCCCCCCGAAAAAAAAAAAAAAAAAACCAATTACCTCGCAGATAACGCAGACTTCCTTTAATAGAAAAATGCAGATTGATAAAGACCAAGTTTTACTTTTCATTAAATGACATTGCTGTAGTTTTAAACATTTAGTCAGTCAAATCTCAACATTTTAAACCATCACACTAAAAATGGTTTACACCGGACACAGGTTACACGGGACGGTAACAAGTGTTCAGCGTTTAAAAGTATTTGTAACAACAAGCTGGCAAAACATGCATCTTCTTGTCACATAACTTCAAGTGAAGACCTTCATGTCTCGTACTTATTGTGATAACCGTAAGGTTGTCTATGGTGTAAAACTTCAAGTAAACTTTAACATTTTCAATAAACAAGAGTGTGTCCACACTGTTGTTGACTACAAGATAACCTTGATGCTTAAAACCGATGAGCTTAACTTTAATGTAAAGGCTTGTTGTATGAACTTAAGTATTGGAGTTCATCTATTGACTGTTTCAAATCACTATACCAGGTTTCAGGAGAGGAGTTATCAAAGACATCACTTCATGGGGAAACCTTTGATCAAGCAACAAAGGACAGTCTGCAGACATGGCTTGAGAAACAGGCATACTGTGAGGCTATGGAACACAAAACCTGTCGGAAATGCCACAATGTAAGTGATAATAAGAATAATGATGATAAATGATGATGATGATGATGATGATGATGTTGACAACAGCGACCACGATGAAGATGGCCCTGCAATCATATTGTTACTACAGTTTTAGCTCCAGCATTCAAGGAATTTCTTCCTGGACGTATTCTACACTTGTACCAATTTTGGTGCTTAATCATTCAAGAAATTTCTTCTGTCAGGTTATAGGGCTATTCCTGTAAAATATTATATATACACCATAGCTAATTGGGAGGGATAGTTGCGTCAAAGGAAGTTCACCTGATTGGTCAACCAATGTATGGTGCCTCAACTAGTTCCATGGGAGGGAAATATTAAGAGCATGTCACAACTGTCTCTCTCAACACTATGGTGTACACAAATTTCATCCGACTTGCTGAAAATATCCAATCTCTTCAGATTATCAATGTTTTTCTTATCATTATGACTTTAATTTGATCATCTTCCACTGTGTAGACAAAGGGCCTTCAGAATGACTTCGAGCAGTGCTATCGCGATGGCAATCTTGACCAGTGCAGCGACTGCAGGGAGATGGTCAAAGCATACTGGAAACACAGCAAGAGCTGCCGGTCAGTTCGATGTGTGCTGCCATACTGTGGCTACTTCAAGGATTTGTGCAGGTATGTGTGCCTCAAGCCTCTTTCACACCGGATCCGCGTAGAGTTGCATAGCGTGGCGTACCAACTACGCCGAAATTGGGCTGCGTGCGTATTCATGACAAAAATTGTTGCTTCAGGGTAGTCCCTGCGTAGGTTATGCGTAGGCTGGCGTACGATGGCGTATGGTTATGTACCCTGTGCATAGGCACTGCGAACCTAAAAATGTTGCTTCGGCGTAGGGTTGCGTATGTTTACGTAGGCCTGGCGTACAGTAGCGTAGTGTTGTGTAGTGTTGCGTAGGCTTGCGTACTTTCTGCATATAGTTTCTACGCCTAAGGTATGCGAAAAAATTAAATATGTTTAATTTTTTGCATCCATCTCCCGTACCCATTTGCGTCCCTCCGCGTACAGTTACGTAGGCCGGCATTGGGTATCGTATGCTCAGCGTAGTTGGTACGCAACACTACACAACTCTATGCAAGGCATGGTGTGAAAGCCCCTTTCAGAGCTGCCAACCAGTACGATTTAATCGTATTTAGTACGATAATAAGAGTGGAATATGATAATACGATATCACCTCTTAAAATATGATTTTTCAACAAAAAAACAAAAAAAATACCCATAAAACCACGGAATCGCATTAAAACATGAACAAGTAAACCCCCCGCAGCCCCAACAAAAAATTTACTTTACAATTTTCTTTTAAAATTTTAATGAAAGAGCAAACATTTTACTTGACTGTACGTACCAGTATCACATTTTTCTGAAATTTTACTGGCCTGGGGCCAACCGGTTTTACCAGCATAGTGTCAATATGATTGGATATGATTATTAATCTTTTTTTTAGTGAGAAGGGACTACTTCATGACCCTGAGATGCAATTCTTTGAGGAAGCCTTAGGGTGCTTGATAAAGGTGAAAGAGATTGATGTCTTAGAGAGACTTCATGAACTGCAGCAGTTACAACAACCCGCTGCCGACGGGGAGAAAGCATGGGTAAGTCGATGGCCAGAATGCAAATGAGTGGTTCCATGCAACATGTCCCTCACGTCACATCTTTTTTTCATCCCAAATTGAAAATTCTTTTGATATGACCATTGAATAATGGTGCTTCCCCATGGATGAAATACAGTCAAACCTGTACAGAAAGACACCTGTCTCTAAAGATCACATTTTTTGTTTCTCTTGAATATAGCTTCTTATATGTATTAAAGTAACCTGTACATAAAGACGATCTGAATATAAAGACCACTTTTCTTGTCTCCTTTGAGCGGTCCTTATATACAGGTTTGATTGTATATGGATTAATGTCATATGCCATATCAGACACATTGTAGCTGTCTTTCCACACAGATTTGACTGTATAATGATAGATGTCATATGCAGTATCATACACATATTACTAGGGGTTTGACTGTGTATGAAATAATGTCATACGCCTTATCAGACACATTGCAGCTGTCTTTCTATACAGGTTTGACTGTATATGGATTAATATCATATGCCGTTTCTATACAGGTTTGACTGTATATGGATTAATATCATATGCCGTTTCTATACAGGTTTGACTGTATATGGATTAATGTCATACATGTATGCCGTATCAGACACATTACATCAGTCTTTCTATACAGGCTTGACTGTATATGGAATAATGTCATATGCCTTATCAGACACATTACATCGGTCTTTCTATACAGGATTTACTGTATATGGAATAATGTCATATACAGAGTGCAAGGAGTGTCAAGTCTGACAGACAGCGCTTTACAAGAACCCACTATTATAATGTAATCACCTTTATTTTTGTTTTCTCCCTGATTACCTTTTTTGGCATCAGAGTGCTGATGCAAATGCAGAAAGCTACCTCAAAAAGGGACAGCCCTACACCCATCTGACAACAGAGGGCAAGCTTTGCAAGTTAGGACACTTCTCGCCCATCCGTTGCAAAGCTAGACAACATAAAGTAGCACCGATCAGTGTCATCATCAAAAAGGTAACTTTACTTGCTCCTTTGGTTATGATAGGCATAGGGACTTTTCATTCAACTTTCTATTAGACAATTTGTATTACATGGATATAAATCTTTATCAAAAAATTGTTGAAATTTGTTCAAAACGGGATGATTTTTTTCTGTTTTGTTAGTTACTTTGTTTGCAGAATTTTCTTGATACTTATCGGTAAATTGATGAGGTGTGGGGGCCTGTTTTTATGGTGCTCTGATATGTGCTCCAGCAACAATTGTTTTAGCTTTATTTCATTAAAAGGCTATATTAGGGTTATGTTTGCAAGTAGATTTTGGGTTAGGTTTAACGTTGTAATTAGAGTTAGGATTATGTTTGCAAGTAGATTTTGGGTTTATAGGTGTAGCGTTGTAATTAGAGTTAAGTACAGTGCTAGGCTTGGTACTAGGTTAGAGTAATAAACTTAATTTGTGGAGGATGTGTTTGTGGAGCATATGTCGTACAATTGTTTATCCTTGTCAAAGCCTTTTCTTACTCTCATCTATGCTTCTTAGGTCCGGTGCTATCCAAGTCTCACCGCTACTCTACAGATGCTTCATTCTAAGAGTCAACCGGTCCTCGAAGGCATCATCTCCACCTGTCTTTGGTACAGGCAGATCAAAGGGGAAAAGCTACTTGTCTGTTCTACATACCTTTCAGGTACTGCCCTCTCTCCACTTCTTAAAGGCATCGTTTAACAATGTTAAATCTGAGATGGAATTCCTGACTGACCTTGAGGTTTATAATTAGGCCTAAAATAAAAACTTGTTGTATTGCCCTTTGCGACTGACCCAAAAATCTGATAATCTACGATCTGCATTTTGTTAAAGTTTTTTTTTTAAGCCGTGTTTTAGATTTTTAATTATTATTAATGAATACAAAAATATGTATTTTGTTTGTTGAGATAAATGGGATTTAAATGCATGAAATCAAATTCTCACTCGTCTTCTGCCCTAGTTTCAAAATCCTACTCGCTTAAACATCTCGATCAACACAACATTGCAAACCATGGATTATTATGAGGTGAAAAAGATATGAATGGAATGATGACGCTGAAACACATTCAAGCATTAAAATCTGAGAAATATCAGCCAAAAGAGGGCAGGAAAAAAAACAAACATTCAAAACTGAAAAATATCGGCTGAAAGTGGGCGACAAAAAAAAAGTTAAGCCCAAAAAAAACTTTTCGGACCGACCGACCCATGTTTTGGCACCCAAAGGGCGATACAACAAGTTTTTATTTCAGGCCTTATGATTGCACCATGAGCTAAATCAAGTATTTTATTTCAGAATCTGAGACAATGTTACCAAGTCACTTTAATACTTCTTCTGGTGATCTTCAAAGCGTTATTCAGCATATCACAAAGACAAGTGGAAGTTTAATCCTTGGAAGTTCTCTGGACTGTCAGGGTGCACTACATTTGCTGGTAGGCTGTCCATTTGTCGGATAGAGCAAAAATGCAGATTTTCTATGTCGTTTCTGGGGGGTGTTTCACAAAGACTTAGACTTGAACTATGGCAGGCCATTTATGCCACTGGTTGCTTTCACCATTGGTCTCTCAAGGGACGTCACAAACCTACAGAATTTACATTTTTGATAGTTCATTGTTGAAGAAAAAAAGTTACTTACGGTACATTGTAAACTTAAGTTATATTTAAGACTTGGACTTATACTACGGTATGCAATTTATGCCCTTAAAAAGTCATGAACCAGATGTAAAAGTAAAGGAAAAAACGTTAGAAATTATAATCTTAGATGATATTTCCCTTCAATAATGTACTATCAAAAATGTAAATGCTGTAGATTTGTGACCACGATTTGTAGGTCCCTTGAGAAACCAATGCCAGGAATGGTCAGAGGAACTAGTGGCATGAACAGCCTGCCATAGTTAAGTCCAACTTAAGTCGATCATTGTCTTAGTGAAACACTCCCCTGGTTTGGTGCATCTGGAGGGTTTGATTTGATGTCGTGATTGACCACGTACTGCACTCTTATGTTGAAATTATTCATTCATATTGAATTGATTAAATCTCATCTCATCTGTTCTCCTATTTCTTTTAGAAGAGAAGCTGTCGGACTTTTTAGGGCTTGCCAAAGACACTCTTGAGGAGTACTGGATAGCAGCATGCAATGCTGCTGTGAAACTTCACGAGTCTGAAATACTCTACCTCAATTGGAAAGGTAATTCATCTGCTTGACTTGGGTCGGCATTTCGGGTCGCATCTAAGTATATGATACAGTGTAGTAGTCCAATTTGGCTGCCCACAGCATAGCAATCTTGACGCGGCAGATAGTACCTGATTATTAAAATTGTAAAACTGTACAAATACAAGTGTCCATTTTAAAAAAAAAGTTATTATATCAGCATGTCAAAAGGTCATTCACCACCATCAAACTCACGACAGACCACCTAATTCGTCTTCAGTGACAATTTAAACTCTCATTATTATTATCATTCTGATTATAATTATTATTAGTATTATTATTATAAGTATTATTATTATCATTAATATTAATATAAGTATTATTATTAGTATTGTTGTTATAACTACTATTATGTTTTTTCTTTTAGTGGATCATTTACGAGTGACTCACAAAGGCCATGTGAAGCTGTGCAATTTTGACTATGCTGTTGATATCCATTCCTCCTGCCGGGAGCTGAGAGGGTCCTGCTCTGACGAGTGGAGAGGAACGGAGGTTCCGGAGCACGTGAAAACTGGGCTAGATCCAAGGATAGCTCCCCAGAGGTAAGAGCAAGGTTCACTTTCACTGACTTTTGAATTCTCTCTTTCCTGCAGATTCGATACAGGTATCACCCGTTTCCAGTAGGCAAAGTGAAGTTTAGCTGGATAGATACAATCACAAATTATCATTCGTAACAGACTGTGGCCTACATGTATTATTATGTAGAAGTCATTGTTTATAATAGGTTATTACTCCATTTTGTAGAGGCTAGATGAAAGAGGACTGTTGCCTAAGTGAAATACAAATATGTATGTATGTACCTAGGGCACTGGATGCATATTACATGTACTTAAGCTGTACAATGATGGATGACTTTGATTCTCAAGTGATACGTGGAAATGACTTTAAAGACGCATAATAGTGGGCTCTCATGGGGAATTCGACGCCATTCTATGTTTTCCAATAACAGGTGTTGTCAATCACCAGGATTAGCCTTCACTTTTATGACAAAGAGGCCTTTACTTATGAAATGTTCTGCGTTTTCTATCCCCCCCCACCTATATGGTAAAAGTAAAAGATCTTACTTTTCCCTCACTCGAAAAACTCTCTGAGATACTCTATAGGACAACAGGTTTGCTGTGTGCAAGACTTGTACGCCCTTTTACAGTATTTCCACCAAGTCTGGTGTCAGTGAATTATGACCTCCCACACATGGAAACTGACGACCATCTCCCTTTAATATTTGAATGATCAATTCCTCCTTTTCTTGCTTTATGTAGGTGCTTAATGGGGAAGGACTGTCGCTGGCGTCAGAAACCTGGGGGTCTTGGATGCCTATTATATCAGCTTTACAATCGTGGATGCCTCCCATATCCTGATCTCAGGCACTTGAGTGATGATTCAATCAGGGAGAAGGTAAGATTTAGTCTGCCATTATTATTTTAATTCTGAACACGTTTGCCTGAATTCACAAAAAGGAGGTTTGATTTTACCCCTGGTCTGAATCGTGGCTTAAGTCTTTATTCACCATAGAAAAGAAACTTGAACTGCCATATTGTTTGGAGTATATATTATATTAATTATATATATTGTAGAGGTGTCTTGTTCCTGTGGATATGCCCTGTTGAAAAAAATATACCGATAAATTTTGGGGAATTCATTCTGATTCATGTTCCAATTCCTGCTTTTCTTTAAATTCCCATTCCTATACCCATTCCCATTCCCATTCCTATACCCATTCCTATTCCCATTCCTATTCCTATACCCATTCCTGTTCTCATACCTATTCCCATTCCTATAACCATTCCCATTCCCATTCCTATTCCTATTCCTATTCCCATTCCCATTTCCATTCCTATACCCATTCCCATTCCCATTCCTATTCCCATTCCCATTCCTATACCCATTCCTATTCCCATTCCCATTCCTATTCCTATTCCCATTCCCATTCCCATTCCTATACCCATTCCATTCCCATTCCTATTCCTATTCCCATTACCATTCCTATACCATTCCCATTCCTATTCCTATTCCCATTCCCATTCCTATACCCATTCCCATTCCCATACCCATACCCATACCCATTCATATTCCCATTCCTATTCCCATTCCCATTCCCATTCCATACCCATTCCCATTCCCATACCCATACCCATTCATATTCCCATTCCTATTCCCATTCCCATTCCTATACCCATTCCCATTCCCATACCATACCCATACCCATTCATATTCCCATTCCTATTCCATTCCCATTCCCATTCCTATTCCCATTCCTATACCCATTCCCATTCCCATACCCATACCCATTCCCATTCATATCCCATTCCTATTCCATTCCCATTCCATTCCATTCTATTCCCATTCCTATACCCATTCCCATTCCCATACCCATACCCATACCCATTCATATTCCCATTCCTATTCCATTCCCATTCCTATTCCCATTCCTATACCCATTCCCATTCCCATTCCTATACCCATTCCCATTCCCATTCCTATACCCATTCCCATTCCCATTCCCATTCCTATACCCATTCCCATTCCATTCCTATACCCATTCCCATTCCCATTCCCATACCCATACCCATACCCATTCATATTCCCATTCCATTCCCATTCCTATTCCATTCCTATACCCATTCCCATTCCTATACCCATTCCCATTCCCATTCCTATTCCCATTCCTATACCCATTCCCATTCCTATACCCATTCCCATTCCCATACCCATACCCATACCCATTCATATTCCCATTCCTATTCCCATTCCCATTCCCATTCCTATTCCCATTCCTATACCTATTCCTACTTAAGTGTTTAGTTAATTTCATAGACTCTCTAAAACTTTCT